>JABBWA010000190.1:0-95063 GCA_016628065.1 Suillus lakei | reverse complement strand
CGGATGCTGAAGGGATGCACAGGCGCCATGACAATGGTCAAGTATTTCTCGTATAGATGGCATCAGGAGCTAACAGCCGCTACGACCTTAACAGGACTAGTGAAAGCGAAGCCACGAACCTCGGCGGTGGGGAGAGATCTCTACTCAGCCCAGCTCGTGCGCTGGTGAAAGAATGTAAAGTCGTCGTGCTTAACGAGGTCACGTCGGTTGTGTACTATTCTCCTGGCCTCGATATTTGATGTTGAATTATCTTCAGAGCCTCTGTCGATCTCGAGAGATCCAGCGCACTATCTTGAACAAAATGCAAGTGTCGTACGCTACTTTGTGTCCGTGCATTTTATCCTTTTTACTCTCAGTGATAATCTAATGATACTTCAGACCCACTTCGAACCATCATCTCATTCGACCTGATCTTCGATGCTTGCCTCGTTGCAGTAGGTTGTTGTGAGCGTCTTTTAGTTAATTCTCTCACACAGGAATTCGTCACTCCATCTAAATTTTTTTTTAAAAAACAATCATATTTATTGTCCTTTGGGGTCGGAACCCTATGTGGGACATAGCCCTAATCCCGGGGGCTTACTCCCGCCTAATCTATCGTATGTCTATTTAATATTTTCAAAGTGGAGGAGCGTGAAATTTTCCGCAGAACGTGGAAGAAGAGTAGTATCCTCCTTAACAGATATAGATATGAGTAGGAGCACAGAGACTCAGAATGTCACTGACGCTGAACCAGTTTTATAAAACATGCTTACTATACGTTTACGCAGCTTCGTAGCTCTATTGGCATGCCGAAAGAAGTTTTCATCCGGTTGCCTTTTGCTGAATTGAAGCCTGATTTGAACATGGATAGGTTGAGCCACACCTAGCCATCCGGTATCCACCTCACTCGGAGGAGGCGGTGAAAGCGCTCATTGCTGCGGTGTATACGTCCATTCCACCGAGCCGCCTGTGCAAAACGATCAACGGGGGATGACGCAGCTATGCTTCAAATATCGTTGCATGTGTAAGAACGTACTGATTCAACAACTTATTATAATCCGTACCGTGTACATCTGCGAGATTACGCAGCACGAGTTCCTTCAATTGCTCTTCGGGGCGTTCTGCGTTATTTGTCCAACAGTAGCTCGCGATCAGCACTTCAAGTGTCGTGATCGGCCCACCACGTTATGCACTCCAAATGCGTGGTTTATCAGCGAGGATTTGCCAACACCAGTCTATTGGAAGTGATGTGTCAACGCTGGCCTGAGATCAGTGAAAGACCGATACCTTTCCTATCACTAGAATTCAGAACCTTGGGAGCCTGTGGTGTCAACTTGAAGAACGGCAACTTCAGGATCGTCCTGATTCACCGAGGACAAATCCAAACGATTTCGTCTGTACTGGGCTGGAGCTCCAATGTTCTACCGGAAAGAAGAATCAAACTGTTTAACCTGCCAATATATGACTGACGTTATCCGATGTAAGACATGACATTCATGAACCCTTACTTCGGTTCTTGTATCCCGGAATTCGACGACGATCGTCATGTTTTGATGAAACTTCTTGTATTCTGTGCATGTGAAGTCGAGTTTGTGAGCGATCAAGGCGAAAGTGGGATGATTATGCTTCACCTTGTCAAGTTGTCTCTCGCTTGCACCGCACACGCGGAACATGTCTTGTGGTTCGAAAGCAATGTCTTCTTCATGCTTGGATCCAAACCACCTTTCGTACTGTACAAGTAAGGAAAACGTGTCCCTGGGACGTACTTGTAGAAGACTACATCGGCTTATCCAGGGCCCTCCACCCGAAGTTATCGTATTGATCAAGACCTCGCAAGGGGTAGTAGGCGTGCTTCTCGAACATTCAACCCGACTCTTGTTGTCTGCAGCGTGTACAGTCCAGCTATACAGCCGTCCTTCGCCCAATTTCGTAGCGTGTGTGATCGCTCCTGATTGGGTATCGATGAAGAGGACTGTCGTGCGTGAGCACAATAGAGACCGGAGAACTATATATGCACGGTCTGCCCGATATAAGAAGGGGTTGGAAGTAAGTTGTGTTCAGCATAGAGTCCCAGAAAGTCATTCGAGGGGGTAGGCTCGAACACGGCATCTACGAGGATGCTGTTAGTGTTTGTAACGAGGTCGCAGGATTCGAGAGAGACGCAAGATACGTGGGGGCCGCCCATGGTGTTTGAGAAGCAGAAGAGGTTGGTGGGGGGTGAGTGTCGCCGCATAAGACACGAGGGGAGCACCAAGAGCGGTTGGGGGAGTGAACTGTGAGTGGTGCATTGGATCTTAGTGGGGAGAGTGAGTTGCCAGATGCCCATGGGACGGTTGAAACATCCTTTGATGCCGAGGAGCCGGCCGTCTTTGGTGTGTTCGCGTCCCCTCACAAAGATAGTGTCTTCTGTTAAAAAGGTGGCTTGGGCAACGAGGTCGTTTCTTTGTGCGGGAAGGTTCAGGTGCGCCATTGGAAGACACTGTGCCGTGCCGAGGACCGGAAGAAGTGACAGTGGCGAACATGAAAGAGGTGTATGAGTGCAGGAACGAACAATATCAATCCGACAGCAAAGATCGTCAACAATAGGCTATAGCAACTTCCCTGGTAATTTTCACCGTGACTCAGTCAAGAACACAACCCTTGTCATCTCGCTCTTGATGGCATGCTAGCTTACCTCTGAACTTTATATCTTCAGATCAACCCAATTATATGATAGCTCGTCGATTTTCCCATCCATGTCGACAGCTATGAATGCCCATGTGTTGCACCATTATCAGACCACACGATTTCCCTGCTACAGATCACTTCTACCATGCGACACTGAACTGAATCTTTGGCGATCAGCTTGTGTCTTGGCGAACTCTGTTGCTTCATAGGTAAGAGTATATTAATTCGACTTGGTGGTATGGTGTTCTCATGGCTGACCTTCGCCGTATGTGCCCAACAGTAGCCCACAGTCCTCGCTAGTTCAACACAAGTCCATGAACTCTGCGCTTCATCGCGTGCTAAACCAACAACATATCAGCTCACATTCGTGCTTTCAACATTTCGAGTCCTGCAGATATGGCGGTCAAACGTGAGTCTAGAGCTCTTCAGATAAGTAACGACTGTCTTCCTTCATCTGTTAGGTCTACTTAGAGGAGACCAGGTTATGTGTCAAGTCAGGTCCAATATGTGGTAGGCAATCACCTGACAATCACAGCGGAACACTAATTCCCTTTACTTACCTCTGCATCGGCCGCGCCATCATCCTCATCTGCACACTACATGCGTCGGATAATCCATGGAACTCAGGGCGATGCATGGCTAACGTACATTTGTTTCAATTTCACGATACCTTTGTTATCAAAATTTTGTTCATCCAGCTCATAGGGGTAGACCGTGTAAGTGATGCCCCCATCCTGCGTGTGCGGAGAACAGACTCACCGGTTCGGTGTTTGTGGTGTTACCGGCCGATTCGACCAAGAGCGCAAATCCCACCCCTATACCAATGCTGGGCCTGACCGAGGACTGCCAGTGGTTCAGTAGGGAGGAGGGGAAGCAGAGAAGAAGAACTCACTCTCTAGCGCGACCTATGACATAGATGACGAAGATACCAAGATGCCCTTCAACGGAGCTCGCAAGATTCCAAATGTACTCGCACCCCTTTTCCCCACTCAATTTCCCTCTCATCCCAGTCATTCCATTTTTTAAAAAAAAAAAGAACATACGCACTTTACGCTACGTATTTTCTCATCTCTTTTAAACCCCCTTTTACTTTAAAAAGATTAAATCAGCTAGCAATAAAAACAACTGTACCTTTCTTAGATCTCCTTCTTCCCTCGTCCCAGCGGACCCACAAAACTTTTACCTTTCCCTTTAATTCCTGACGTCATAACGCACGACTCTCCGCAGTCTCGCAGATGAAGAAGATACCAAGACACCTTACAACGGAGCACGCAAGATTGGGTAGCGTTCTGAATGATACAATGAATGTTGACAGGTAGATGGTGCCAGACGACACGAAGACAACGTGATACGATCAGACTACAAGTACACGACGAGAAGGAAGCATTATGCCGCTGAACACTTCGGAACTCCCAAACTCAGCCTCGCGAAGGAGACGTAATTCCTCAGCCTGGTTGAACAGGGAGGATGCCATATTCTTCAATGCCACCTCGCTTGATCTGAGCTGCTGCTCCCTCCTTGCAAAGAGATTTCCCCCAGCGACTGGTTTAATGATCCCCTTACCCTTCGACGAGGGAGAACGAGTGGGACGTTTGGAAGCCGAGGTTGTAGGTAACTCATCAGGAGCAGGAAACGTGGAGAGTGGATGGTCGGGAGTGGACGTTTCACCCCCTTTAGTAGGACTCGCAGAGGAAGGAACTATGAGAAGCAGACGGTCAAAATGAGGAAGAGCGGATGAGGCAAGCTAATGACATACGTTGGGACGTCAGCGAACAGACTTTATGCCCCTTCCGACACGAGAAGCACTTCTCCCCACGACGACCCTGACAAACTGTCCTCTCCAAGGGCGCGTGAGCACCCTCTGCAAGGAGGTTTATGTATGACCATCCCTTTGGGAAGCGGAGCAGCCATTTTCTGAGCCAAGAAGAACAAAACAGTCAGTAACAACGGACATGTAGGCAATGGATGGCACGCACCTTTACGAGAGCCCGTTTCCTAGCAGATGCCCTAGTCTCCCTCAGTTCGAGTTCAGTCAACACCTTCACCGACACTATCGTCTCCAACCTCGTTCTCCGTCCTCTTTCCCATCATATTCGCTCGACTCTATGACAGGAGGTGAGCTCGATCGAGCAACCGGCAGTGTGGCGATAGGGACCTCTTCACCTACGATGGGCCTCTCAGTTGGGACGGCGGACCACGCCTTCTGCAGAAATAGGGCAGCGCGAACGACGTCGAGCTCATCTGCCTCGAAGTCCTCGAAAGGAGTGAGGGGCTTCCCAACGTGCTCGCCGAGCGAGCAAAGAGCCTTCAACTCCACCTAGTCAGTTCCCAAAACACGACTGTTAGCTAACTCCACGGCAGACGAGCGAGAGACGCACCAAAAGAGCACCCCATCGTTTCAACCAGTCTCCCTTCTCCTCTCGCAGATCCTCACGGTCTTCAGGGACTGCCCTCGCCTCACTCGCAATCCGTGCCCTCAAGGCCTTCCAGCTCGTGCGAACGGCGGCCTGCTCTGCAGTTGGGATGCTGGCAAGCAAGGTATCAGCGTCCATCAGTGGTGGAGGTTAGAAAGAGAAAGAAAACAAAAAGGACGTACGAAGTAAGAGAAGGAACATGGTGGAGAAGAATCCATCCGTGCGTATCGATACGGTCGAACGAAGGCCATGTGTTCTGCCAAATCAAGCACCCCGCTGTCAAAAAAGTCGAAGGGAGTCAGAGAAAGAAGACGCACCTCGCCCATGCCCCTCGCTCTGCCTCTCACCCTGCTAACCTACACTACTGATGTGCCCTTGCTCTGCCAAATCCGGTCTGCCTAAGCCCGCCGGAACCCTCCGCTACATCGTCAACGCCAGAGATACCGGTAGGACCTGACCAGAGACGGTCAGAATCTCAGGAAGGAACGTTAGACTTAGACGATGGTTACGGAGCTCGAAGGGGCACGTGATAATAAACGGCACCTGACGGAGAGAGGTAAGAACGCGTGCTTGGACAAGTGAGAGCTGGTTAGTAATGCCAAAATGGCGGGTATAGAGCGTCTGAGGGCCTTAGTATGGTATGAAGCTCATCATCCTCCACACTCCACTCCTCATCCCTTACGTTGCGTTCACACCACGTACCACCTCTAAACGAAGTGCCTACCTCTCAACTCTATCCGTATCCCAGCACCGTGATGAGTATCACCGTTAGGACTCAAAACGGACTATAGCTCTATGACAGGTGTTTTGTAGGACGAAGGGGGGTAACAGGTTGGCATTGTGGGAAGTGAGTCTTGAAGCGGTGCATCAAGCTACAACAGCTGAAGCAGCAGGTAAGTACGCCCCTCCGCCTCCGCCTGCCGTATGCGTATTCCCAGCCTCGAGCGATGGCGTGTCTGATTAGGAAGACAAGCACGAAGATGCCTGTTGTCGAGCTGTTGGTAATGGGTGTTGGTTGAGCGGGACGAGTTGGATGAGTGCATGTTTGCTAGCTGTGGGGGGGCCGCTCGTGGTGAGATCCTGCGGTTGGGAAGTTGTATCCCTCCCGTGTATGCGGAGGCGTATGCGGACTGTTGGTGCCGTGGACAGGCTCGTTCATTAAAGGACCTGGGTACCATGGGCTTGTGTATCAAGAGGGGGACGGAGAGGTGACGCGAACAGAAGCTCGGGACTTGGGTTGGGTATGGGTGTGCCATTGCTACCTCGGGTGATGAGGTCAGGGAGTGAATGGTATAGGGAAGACGACTTGCAAATTCAGATAAGCCATAGCCTGTGAGAACAAACATCAAAACAATGATCTATACACAAGGAGTGGAGAACACACCTTCAGAGACTCTGATAATAGTTGGGAAGTGGGGACGAAGCTGGTCAGCGAGCTGTGGTGGGAGGTGCGCAGCCCTGCAGCTAATTCCTGTAATCGATCTCAGGTCGGGACCGTAGATGGTGTGCAAATGACGGGATGAGGCTTACGGTCGTGATGTGGTACCTACAGTCGCTAATCATGCATGAGTATTAGTGATGGCACTCAACGTACTTGGCACTGCACTTACTTTTGGATACACTCGAAGAAGACATCGATGTTCTACTTCGGGAGTATGACAATCGTCGAAGGCTTGAGGAAGTTGAAGAGACTTGTTAGGTAAAGGCCGAGAGAGTGGTAGACCGGATGGACATTGAAGGATACTTGAAGCCCATCTGGGGTGCCCCATACAGGTGGCTAGCGAAAGGAAGTGCTGAAAGAGTGTGAGCGGAGGAGGCTGACGACGGGATGGCTGACAATGGGATGTAGGCTGATACTCTGCCTTGCGAGTTAAACACGGGAGTAGATAATGAAAAAGGAGCAGTTTGCGCAGGGGGATGCATGGTTTTCCAGTTGAGAGATGGTGGAGGACACGGACGGACGGAATGGATCGCGGTGCGGTGCGGTGCGGGAATTCTCATTATACGCGGCTCCTGTAGGTTGTGGGGCTATCATTTTCGCCCCAGGTGGCGGGGGTATGGGGCCTCCCAGACGCGAGGTGGTGGGATGGCCCCACCTGGAGGAGCAGACAGCGGAGGGGGAGTCGACGCAGAAAGTTCGACACCGTCTGGTGCACTTGGAGCACCTAGCATGGGATCTAAGCTCGTTGCTGACGGCCATGCGGGTAGTCCCACTAGTGACCCGGTAGGTGTCTGCAAGTCTGGTGCACCATTGGAAGACACTGTGCCGTGCCGAGGACATTTGGAATGACCGGAAGAAGTGACAGCGGAAACTGGGGTATCGTTTTCATCATCTTCATTATTCTTGTTCTCAGTATCGATGGGAGCGGCGAGTGCAGCGATAGGACGCTTGCAAACACGGATGTCTTTGCGAATCCGGATCTTGATGCCTTGATCGGCTAGCGAACATGAAAGAGGTGTATGAGTGCAGGAACAAACAATCAGCAAAGAACGAGGCCTTGAGCACTTAATTTCCTTAATTAGACCTTACGCTCACCTTCCGGGGAATGCAGACATAGAATCTCACCCAAACATTATTAAGTTCAAGTTCGTGCTGTTTATGACAGTATCATAGCACACTGCAACAGTATGGACCATCCGCAACTCCAATTACATCGTACATGCTACAAATCTCATAGGTACTCCGGATGTACTTACTACTCAGACACACCAGCCAGTGCGCTAAATCGTATACACAATAGAAAGAATCGGGTGCTAGGACTTCTCGGCCGTGTCCCATGGTTCATTCAATGATAAATCCACAGCAGGAAATCTTCCCCGAAGATCCGACATCTCCTCTGCGCTAATGTTATATGACTGTAGAAGCTTAACAAGTTGATCCAATGAATCGCGGTCCGCACGTTCCAGAACGGTCAATTGCCTGTCGTACTCCCGAATCCGATTATGGACATCTCCGCTCGTCGGTGAGTCGTGGTAGGATTTGACCGCAAGCTTGATTGCCCTGCGAGACAGCTGCTGGTTTTCCGACACAAGATACAGTGTCTGCAATACAAGAGTCAAGTCGACGATGTATTTCATGAAGCGTTGGAGCGCCACGCGGCTGACGAGGACCTGTTATTATTCTCTCAATGAGGGATAAGTAACAGGACGTACGAGTGCTGATACGCCATGTGAACCCATGAGGCGATCACAACGCCTGCCGCTATTGGCACTACGATGGGAGCTGCAGGTCCAGACAATGCAGACACGATGGTCGCAATAGCACCCACAATGGAGAGCCCAAATGTACTGCAAAAAAAATCGGATGAGATTCCATTCGTCCGGCGTGTAAAAGACTGCCTACATGTTCTTGTTGAGATCAGTAACAGGCCCAACATCTAGCTCATCGACCATGTTCGTCACCATTTTCCTAAACTCTGGGCTGTACAAGTGCTGCACGCAAGCCTCGTCAGAACATGCGACAACGACAAATAAAAGAGCTATTACATCATGAGGGTCTCGAAAGTTCCATACATTGACGATGTCGGTGTGAAGCACATAAAGGCAGTCCCACATCGAACGGTCCTTGAAAGGTGCGCTTGATGCGAGCGCCTTCCAGTATTCTGTAAAACAAACGTGAAGGCTCAGATCATGTCAATTACCATCACGGAATTTGAGACAGACTTGTCTTGCCGACCCTAACGCTGCATAAGTCATGGGACAAGAATGAAGCAAACAAAGCTCACTCGATCGATGCCTTTATTTTGAGCCCAGGATCTACTCGCTGAGCGATGGACGTCATCACCGACGCCTCGGTCGCAACATGCTTACAAACGAGTTCTTCAGTAGTTCGGATCAAGTGGGCCAGAGTCTCTTCATGGTTTCCATTTGCTGCGCTCAAAATTGTATTAGGAACGCAAATGACAATCGCAGTAGTTACACTCACTAGAGACCATAACATGGGGGATATCCGACCCTGCAAATTTCTCTAGAGGTGCGACGCAGATATCCTGTAACTTGTCTTGTGCGCTCTTCTTAGTGAGTTCTTTGATGACATCCTTGCGCAAACCCTTGAGAGAGGACTTGTCCAGAGTTCGCTCCACGCGGTCGAGGAGGGTATCATATTTGGTGAAAACGGCAACAATGGGAACTTTGATCTGCGTCAGTTGTGACCTGTGCAGAGCAGTAGCAATGCATTGACGTACTGTTGCCCAGCTTTCCGTTGCGCTTCGAAGTGAGAAATGCTTCTGTGCCAGTCTCTAGTAAACGCCCCCCTGCACGGGGTATTTCAAAGCAAAGCCTTCTATGTTGTCAGCTCTCCCTACAAACGCATTAAGATGGAGGCCCCACCAAACAGCGTGCAGTTGATTTTTCAAATCAGGCATTTCTCTTCGACGGTTAATGAAATCCCGGACTATTTTGAAGTTATCTTCTTCCCCTGGTTCAAAACCTTTGCTATCGTGGAGAACAAACCTCTTATTTTCCGGTGAGATGAACTCGTGATCGATGTTGGCCTCGCCTGGCATATTGTGCGATGTGAGCTATTGACAGTATGAGTAGCTGAATGCAGTTGAAGCGTCGTGGTCAGCCCACCGCGTTCTCTACTCCAAATGCGTGGTTGATCAGCGAAGACTTTCCAACACCAGTCTATTGGAAGCAATGTTGTCAACACTGGCCTGAAATTAGCGAAAGCCAGATACCTTTCCAATCACCAGGATTCGGAACCTTGACGAGCCTCTGTTGTCAACCAGAATAATGGGACTTCAGGATCCTCACTCACCGAGGACAAATTCGACTGATTTCGTCAGTGGTGGGCTGGAGTTCCAGGGTTTCACCGGAAGAAGATGCAAGCTGCTCAGTCTGCTCATCTATGATTAGATGTTTTCCGATGTGAGACACGGAAACTTACTTCGGTTGTTGGGTTCCCGGAAAGTTCGACAATGATGGTGAATTTTTTATGAATCTTGTTGTATTCTGCGCATGAGAGGTTGAGCACGTGAGGGATCATAGCGAGAGTGTGATGAACATCGTTTCACCTTGTATTTTGCTTGCACCACACACGCCGAACATGTCTTCTGATTCGAAGACAATGTCTTCTTGCTCAGTCCTCATCCCAAGCCATTTCTTGTACCGTATATGTAAAGAAAATGTATCCCCATGAGAAAGCTCCCTACGACAAAACACGTTAGCACCTCAGGCGGGGACATTCGTAATTCGTTGGAGTCGAGTCCTTACATGGGTGGAGAAAACGTCCGACGCAATGCCTTTCCTGCACCACGTTCAATTGACATGGGCGACTTTCCGATCCGGACTTCAGCAGACTCTACATTCTTGTTCGACTTGCTGGAATCGACAGAGACACCTATTCGACACATTCAGCGGGATTTATTATTCCACTAAAGCGAGAATTAAGTACCCGAGATGTAGAGATGGCAGGGAACCATTGATGCGTCAAGGGAATTAGCCAAGCTGACTCGAGTTAGGGAAGACTCTCCTTCGTGAGTCACGGTGGATTTATCTGGAGGTTGAATGCAGGGTCAGGCCATGCGTCAGCTGCGCCGAAGGGAGGTATCCTCATGTGGCACCCAGATTACTAGATATTGAATCGCCAGCGCTTGACCAATACCTTGGTCGTTAGTATGAAATGGAAAACAACATGTGGGTCATCGATATGGTGTACCCTGTGTCAACCCTTGGTCATATGGAGGGTTGGGATTGGTCGAGACTGGAGGTGTACCAAAATACGTGTGGAGCGACCTCCATGCTGATTCGAATTGTGAATGATGAGAAAGAAGCCTTGGCCATAGTAGGAAACACCGTTGTAGCGCTCGTATAAAGCCACCGTGCTTCTTAGAGATCAGCTGCCATTAAATTTAGGGTACAACCAGGTCACCTAGTACTATGTACCTACCCTTTGGTACCAAAGAGCCAGTGGTCCGTAGAACTACTGCAAAAACTCTCCGTAACTCATTCACCCTGATTGTAATTACTCTATTCTATTGTATCCCTAAAACTTTATCTACCCGCTCAGCCTAGTTGATCCTTGGGATCCCCCCAACGAGGTTCAGCCAGTTTTCGAAGATCGCCAGAAATGTACTGTTCGAAGAGGTTTTCTCGAAGTTCTTGCGGCACGAACCTTGTGACCTGAGATCGAGATGCTGACTGCCTCGATCGATGGCTCGGGCACTTAGACAGTCTCCGTTGCCCACTCTTACGAATCCTTGTGACCCAACACAGAATTTCCGTCACTTCCGAATAATCAAAGCCACATCCAGGCGACTCCTCGTGTATGCCTCATGTGATACACAGCTGCACATACCCGTTACCCACTGAATCTAGATGCTGACTTCAACTTGGGCATTCACTGAGTTCACATGACACTGCGGCGATTATAAACCTGCGCCAATGCTTCTCCATCACAATTACCTTCCCCCATGGATCCCGCAAAGATAAGAGAGAAAATTGGTCGGTTTCGAATCCTCGTTATAGGAAGAGCGAATGCAGGAAAAACAACCATCCTCCAGAGGGTTTGCAACACACGAGAGAACCCAGAAATATACAACGGCGCTGGGAAAAAGGTGGGCATCACGATGCTAGCAGGATGCCAGTAATGATGGCTGAGTGATGGACATCAGATCGATGCCGCAGTTTTGAGGGCTTCCACAGAGGTAGCGTCAGTTTCAATAGTTGGCAACATGAACTGACGCGTCGCCAGCGTGGAGAGCACGATATCGAGAATGAAATGGTGTTTCGAAACAACCCAGGATTCATCTTTCACGATTCACGCGGTTTTGAAGCAGGCAGCGAATTAGAATTTGAAAAGGTCAAGACATTTATCGCAAATCGTTCTAAGAAAACCAAAATACAGGATCAACTACATGCTATTTGGTAATTATAATTGGTCAATCATGACGTGCACTAGCTCACGTTTGTGATATAGGTACTGCATCCCAATGGACGAAGAAAGTAGGATGTTCACCCAAGGAGAAATCAAATTCTTCTCTCAGTGCGACACCGGAAACAGTAAACTTTTGCATCTGATCATCGTTAATGATCAACTGATTCACAATCCTCAGTTCCAGTGATAGTATTATTCACCAAATTCGATGCCCTCTACGACATCGCATATGGACAGCTGAAATCGAAGGGAGCATCGATGGAGGAGGCTGAAGAACTGGCGCCGAAGCACGCCGATGAGTCATTTGCGGTCGGGGTCCAATTGACGTTTCTATACCACTCCAAGGATATCCGACACCCTCCAAAATGCCATGTATGCCTCCCTAGTAAGCTGTTGGTCGTTGAATTGTGATACGCGATGACCGTTGATCCATCAGACATGGATAAGGATGATGCTGGTTGCGAGTCACTCATGGAACGCACGGCGGGAACTCTGGATAATGAAGCACTGCAGCAATTGTTTGTCTCCACCCAGCAGACCAACTTGGAGCTCTGCATGAAATATGCAGTTCAGAAGTAACTATCCATGGACTAGTTTGCTTGCCACGAGCGTTCATGACTGATATTGTTTAGAACACTCTCAGAATTGTTTGTCTCTACTGAGACAACCTCGGATGAGGGTCATGAGATCGCAATAGGGAGGTTGGGGTCGCTGGTTTCCACATCTTTGGGTGAGATGAATACAATTTTTCGCTTGAGCCATGCTGATCCAAGTCATTGCCCACTGTTCGCAGCCCGTGAGTGTCTTGATCCTCCTTTGAGCTCGAGCCATGCTGATCCAAGTCATTGCCCACTGTTCGCAGACCGTGAGTGTCTTGATCCTCCTTTGAGCTCGAGCCATGCTGATCCAAGTCATTGCCCACTGTTCGCAGGAAGTGAGTGTCTTGATCCTCCTTCGAGCTCGAGCCATGCTGATCCAAGTCATTGCCCACTGTTCGCAGTTGTGAGTGTCTTGATCCTCCTTTGAGCTCGAGCCATGCTGATCCAAGTCATTGCCCACTGTTCGCAGGACGTGAGTGTCTTGATCCTCCTTCGAGCTCGAGCCATGCTGATCCAAGTGATTGCCCACTGTTCGCAGTTGGTGAGTGTCTTGATCCTCCTTCGAGCTCGAGCCATGCTGATCCAAGTGATTGCCCACTGTTCGCAGGACGTGAGTGTCTTGATCCTCCTTCGAGCTCGAGCCATGCTGATCCAAGTCATTGCCCACTGTTCGCAGTTCGTGAGTGTCTTGATCCTCCTTCGAGCTCGAGCCATGCTGATCCAAGTCATTGCCCACTGTTCGCAGGACGTGAGTGTCTTGATCCTCCTTCGAGCTCGAGCCATGCTGATCCAAGTGATTGCCCACTGTTCGCAGTTACGTGAGTGTCTTGATCCTCCTTCGAGCTCGAGCCATGCTGATCCAAGTCATTGCCCACTGTTCGCAGAGAGTGAGTGTCTTGATCCTCCTTCGAGCTCGAGCCATGCTGATCCAAGTCATTGCCCACTGTTCGCAGGACGTGAGTGTCTTGATCTTCCTTCGAGCTCGAGCCATGCTGATCCAAGTCATTGCCCACTGTTCGCAGGACGTGAGTGTCTTGATCCTCCTTCGAGCTCGAGCCATGCTGATCCAAGTCATTGCCCACTGTTTGCAGGACGTGAGTGTCTTGATCCTCCTTCGAGCTCGAGCCATGCTGATCCAAGTCATTGCCCACTGTTTGCAGGACGTGAGTGTCTTGATCCTCCTTCGAGCTCGAGCCATGCTGATCCAAGTCATTGCCCACTGTTTGCAGGACGTGAGTGTCTTGATCCTCCTTCGAGCTCGAGCCATGCTGATCCAAGTCATTGCCCACTGTTTGCAGGACGTGAGTGTCTTGATCCTCCTTCGAGCTCGAGCCATGCTGATCCAAGTCATTGCCCACTGTTTGCAGGACGTGAGTGTCTGATCCTCCTTCGAGCTCGAGCCATGCTGATCCAAGTCATTGCCCACTGTTCGCAGGACGTGAGTGTCTTGATCCTCCTTCGAGCTCGAGCCATGCTGATCCAAGTCATTGCCCACTGTTCGCAGGACGTGAGTGTCTTGATCCTCCTTCGAGCTCGAGCCATGCTGATCCAAGTCATTGCCCACTGTTCGCAGGACGTGAGTGTCTTGATCCTCCTTCGAGCTCGAGCCATGCTGATCCAAGTCATTGCCCACTGTTCGCAGGACGTGAGTGTCTTGATCCTCCTTCGAGCTCGAGCCATGCTGATCCAAGTCATTGCCCACTGTTCGCAGGACGTGAGTGTCTTGATCCTCCTTCGAGCTCGAGCCATGCTGATCCAAGTCATTGCCCACTGTTCGCAGGACGTGAGTGTCTTGATCCTCCTTCGAGCTCGAGCCATGCTGATCCAAGTCATTGCCCACTGTTCGCAGTGAGTGAGTGTCTTGATCCTCCTTCGAGCTCGAGCCATGCTGATCCAAGTCATTGCCCACTGTTCGCAGGACGTGAGTGTCTTGATCCTCCTTCGAGCTCGAGCCATGCTGATCCAAGTCATTGCCCACTGTTTGCAGGACGTGAGTGTCTTGATCCTCCTTCGAGCTCGAGCCATGCTGATCCAAGTCATTGCCCACTGTTTGCAGGACGTGAGTGTCTTGATCCTCCTTCGAGCTCGAGCCATGCTGATCCAAGTCTTTGCCCATTGTTCGCAGTATGTGAGTGTTTTGATCCTCGAACCTTGTTCACCAATGACACCGTTGATGCATCGATAGGAAGTGAGTTTGTTTATCCTCCTTTGACCTTGGGCCATGCTGACTGAGGATGTCACTCATTGACAGTATGTGAGTGTATTGATCCTCGGCAGAGGTGGACGATTTTCAACTTTCTGTCGTGATTTTACCAGCTTCGCGGCAATCAATGTATAGATATGGTGTCCTAGGATACGCTCTGTGGTATGTTCAATTGGTCAGACTATACACACAATTCTCACCTTGTGAATGTGCCAGGCTCTTGGCTCATCACCATTGGAGAACATGGTTCAGATCAGTTCCGGTGAATTTTCAGGCCACGTTGCAATGAACCTGCTTATTATTGATCATTTAGCGTTTGTCATCATTTTCGAACACTCTTTCTTCATTTTCGACCAGCGCCGCCATCTTCAGGACAAGCAGAGGTCTGTTCCCTCTTTTTATATCGCTCTCGAGCAGTACATGGCGTCTTCGCATGCAAGCTGCTGTCAAAGAATTGGTGCGCGCTGCCGTTGATGCATGTGAAGAAGCTGTGAGCACTGCCTCCCGCGCATATGAAGAAGCTGTCAGCACTGCCGGAAACTCGTCTACTTGGATGGCGAAGTTACGGCCTGAACGCTTCCAGAAGAAGGCAAAGAAATCTTTTGAACACTCTAAGGAGTCTCAGAGGAAGGAGAAAGAACATTTGTGCTCTCAGGCGAAGGCGGAGTTACTCAAAACTGTTCTTAAGATCACTTTAGAGCATCGCCTGCGTATGTTTAACTGTCATGTAATTGCAGCAATCCCGCTGATCTGCTTGTCTTCAGCCAAACCCAACGGCAATGCAACCCAACGTTAATGATGTTCTGATTCGGAGTGGAGTTGATGTATCTTGACGGTGAACGCGGGTTTCTTGAATGGTCTGTTGATGTAGTTTAGAGGGGGCGGATGGGTGGAACTGTATGATCAAGCAATATGACCCTTTTTCTGATATGGCGTAAACATATGACGGTCACCCTCAACCGGGATGGTGGCAAGACCTGCCGGGCTAGATGTACCTCCCAAGTATCCGTGGTCCGATTTCATGCGCATGAAGGTTGGGTATGTTCTGCATACCATTCTGCTCCACAGCGTTTCTCAACTTCCGTCAATTGTTTTTAAAAAAAATCTCATTTATTGTCATGTCAGAGTTGCACTCTACGTAGACACATGGAACGTCCCTGAGGACGTCAGCGACTCCAGCTGCCGAGTAGTGGATAAGATCTATGAAAGACAGTTGGCAGATACCAACCTTAGAACTCGATGGACTTGAAGCAGCGGATGCACCCTGAAAATTTTCAGCTTTCATTCTTTGAGGGACGGCGTGCAAGTTACCATCACCTTGGGTTATGGGGTGGATATGCTAATCTCTCCAACATCAAGCGTTTGCGCTCTGTGCAGCCCCAGGGCCCGCGGTTAGAACCTATCATTCTCGTTTTCACTAAACGATGAGTTTATCGACCGCGTGCATCATACTCTGGTGTCTGAATGCATCTTTTTGAGGGACTGAGAGACGACACCAGCGTGGAACAAAGGAGAAACTAACTTACAGGAGGTCTGCGTGAGGTCCATGGAGAAATTTGCAGCGCTGGATGTCACCTATACTATGTTCTCCAGTGGGACCTTATTATCGATGTGGCCTTTTCATGCGTGTCCTATAAACATACTAACGTGTCAAAAGAGGACTAAGGACTTACTTGCCTGTCTGATCATTCGAACGACTGAATCCTGTGTCCGTGCGCTTGCCGTGACCGGCGGCAATGACAGTCCATCGCAAAGTGTCAGGATCCGGGCGTGCAGTCCAAGACATCGACGAAACTGTCGATCCTTCGTCGGGTTCTTGTCACACTGGGACAGTGAATTGAAGAGCTGTTGGCGGTCAACGTATCGATTCGCAGTCGCGTTACACTGGGATATCCCTCGCTGAACTTGGCGAAAGGGAGGCGTTGATTATGATTGCATTCATAAGCCGGACGTGGAG
Organism: Suillus lakei; assembly: GCA_016628065.1. Classification (NCBI taxonomy): domain Eukaryota; kingdom Fungi; phylum Basidiomycota; class Agaricomycetes; order Boletales; family Suillaceae; genus Suillus; species Suillus lakei. Next base: position 78,367 of record JABBWA010000190.1, on the reverse strand, counting down.
CCGGACGTAGAGGGATGGTCAATTCTGCCTTATGAAGTTAATACGAGAGTACGACGGAGAGACATAGCTGTTCGCACAATCCAAAATAATGCTCCCGATTCTCACCACATCTCTTCCTCTGCTGTCCCTTCGGCGCATCATGCTACAACGGTTGAAGCAGCGGGTAAACAATATGCCACTCCATCTGGCATGTCCATATTCCCAGTCATAGGCAATGACGCGTGAGATGAGTGCGACGATGTCGAAGATTCCTGTTGGCGTACTGATAACGATGGGTGTTGGTTGAGAGGCACACATAAGCCATATTTGCTAGCTGTCGATATGGGGTTTGTTCAATGTGGATGCAGGGGTTGGTGCGGGCCGTTTAACGGACGATTGGCGCCGTGGGTAGGCCTGTCCGTGAGAGGAGCTGGCACCAGTGCAGTTGGTTTGCGTAACAAGGATGGTGATGCTAAGGTCTTTGTGTGATGCCGGATGCATGATGGCCAGTACTGCAAGTACTTAGTTGCTTGCGCTGGAGTTTGTTTAGAGTTGCAATTGATATTGAACGTTGAACTCGTATGAACTCGTTATGGGACGGTGCATACAATGGTGAATTGGGAGTAGCAGCGGCAACATGACATCATATCACTTCCCGGCACTTTCCGAACGACTGGCAGTCTGTTGCTGCCTACTGTAGACCCCACGCAGGCCAACCAAATCCTACAATTTCAGCAGGCCGAGCGCTGAGCTCCCACCTGCTCTTACCATCCCGTGCGAACCCTGTCTATTTTCAGTTCCGTCAACCCTCCTCGAGTCTTTTCTAGTCCTCGACAATGACAGGCTATGGCAGCCTCTGGTAATTTTCACCTTTAGTATTTACTAGTCAAGAACATAAACCTTATCATTTCACTCTTGATGACACGCTCACCTCTGAACTTTATATCTTCAGCTCAACACGATTACACGGTGGGCTCCGTCCAAGTTACGCCAAACCACAACTATGAATGCCCCCGTATTGCATCGTTATCTGACCTCGCACTTTCCCTGCAACGGATCACTCCTACCATGCGACACTGAACCAATAACTCGCGTCTTGGCGAACTCTGTTGATTCGTATATAACAGGAATCTAAATCGACCTGGTGGGATGGCACTCTCGTGGCCGACCTCATACGCGCCCCTCATTCCTCACTCGTTCTATATAATGTCTACGGACTCCATGCTTAATCGCATGCTGAGCTAGTTATCAGCTCATATTAGGGGTTTCAACATTTCGAGTCCTGCAAACAACCTTGTCAGGCTGCAGAAAGGTTGTTTTCCCCAGCATACTAACATATGTTGGCCCTAGTCTAGCGACCTTCGTCTCTGAGGCTTTTATCTGGCCGGTAAGTAATCATTTATCATCTTCCCTGATACCTCGCGTTTTGAACTGTTCCGTCCCAGGCCCATTCAGTGATGGACCATGCTTCAACGACGGCTGAATCATGACCTTGACTGTTTGCTAAATTGAAATGGAGCTTTGCGATTTCGCGACCAGCTAACGTCATCAGTCCAGGGCACCTTGAATGGTATGTTTCTCTTGATCTGTGTCTACTTGATACATGTAGTAAAGATGACGCATGAGCAAGCTGAATGATAGTTGTTGCCTCTATTGCGTAGGTAATGTTTGTCTATCAACATTTCACCCGTCCCAACAAACATACTTATTCAGCGATTGGGGGTGCGCAAGATCCACGTTTCGACAGGCTGCAATACGTCAGCGCAATCGAGCTCGAATCTTGCTGACCGACGTCATCGCTTATCCGTTGATAGATGGTGAGCATCTTCATTTTTATTCGAGCCCGAGCCTTGCTCACTAATAGCAGGAAGTCAGTGTGTTAATCCTCTGTCGAGCGTGAATTTTACTCACCACTGACATTACACATCCGTTAACAGACTGAGTTTTCTGATCCTGGAGCCTTGCTCATCAATGACATCGCCAATCTGTTGGTAGAACGTGAGTTTATTTATCCTCGGTCGATCTCAACCTATGCTGACCGAAGGTGTTACGTATTGACAGAATGTGAGTGTATTGATTCTGAGCAGAGGTAGACCGTTTTCAGCTTTCCATCATGATTTCACCCGCTTTACGGTTATCATCATGCAGAGATACGGTCTAGAATACTCTCTGTGGTATGTCCAAGTGGTCACAGACTACACATTCTCATGTTGGAAATGTGCCAGGCCTTCGGCTTGTCGCCATTGGAGAACATCGTGCAATTCAGTTCTGGTGAATTTTCAAGGCAATATTGCAATGAAACTTACTCATCATCGATCGCTTAGCTGCTGTCATTATTTTCGAACACTCTTTCTATCTTTTGTACCAGCAACGCTATCTTCAGTCCGTTCACCCTGTCCGTGTCGCTCCCCAGCGATTCATAGTGTCTCCGCATGCAGCTGCTGCCAGGGAAGCTATGAGCGCTGCCGTCTGTGTATATCAAGGAAACCCCTCCATTTGGAAGGCAGAATTAATCAAAACAATTCTCGAGGTCATTTTACAACATCGCCTGTGTATGTTTCAATTCTCAAGATTGTAGCGTTCCCGTTGATTTATTTATTTGTTCGTCTTCAGCAAGACCTTAATGCTAGGCAATGCAACCAGGTCTATGACGCTCGGAGTTGAGCTGAAGCGGCGGTGAATGTGAGTGTTTTGAGTGGTTTGCCGCGAAGTGGTTCACGGTTATGGCACTGTACCAAATGTAGTACGATCATGTAAAATGACAGTTTTCTGGTATGGCGTGTATGCACATGAAGCATGTCGGTCTTCCTTAGGTGGCGACACTATCTTCATCCACGTTCATCCACAGCTCGATCATCATGGATGGAGAGGAGGTGGCCTTCAGAAATTGGCACATTCATCATGGCCAGGCTCGGGAAAAGACACTGATTATTGATTATTCGTCGTCTGACTTAATGTCGTGTCTTTTCACAGGGAAAAGACTTCGAAAGCACAACAGCGATGAGACAGACACCACGATTCAAAGCTACATCGAGGCCCTCGACGGTCTTTCGTGAGCGATTCCAAGATCAGGCGATTCGTGATGCCATGATCATCAATCATTGTATCGGTAATTCACTCTGAACCTCCTCTGACTCGGACGTTTGACGACGCGTGCCCTAGGCGAGGGTCTGGGCTTCAACGGTATGGAGAATGCTGGTGCCAGTTTGAATACCTCTAAGATCGTGAGTGGGTTGATCCACTGTGGAGCACTATCCTAACATCGCCCGTCCATTCACAGGGAGTGAGCGCGTTGATCCTCTGCGAGACGAGTCGAATATTGCTGACCGACGAAATTGCCTATTACCGCTGACGGTTTGTGAGTGTGTCCATCTGTCGTCGAGCTTGAGTCTTGCTGACCGATGACATCGCTGATCCATTGACAGATTGTGAGTCTCTTCATCCTCATTCGAGCTCGAGCCTTACATCGCTCCTCCCTTGACAGGAAGTCGGTGTGTTGACCCTACGTCGAGGTTGAGCTTTGCTCACCACTTGAAATCGCGCACAAGTTAACTGACTGTGAGTGTTTGATCTTCGAGCCTTGCTCACCAATGACATCGCTGATCCATCGATAAGACGTGAGTTTGCTTATTCTCCCTTGACCTAGGGCCATCATCCGACCGAAGATGTTATTCATTGACAGTGTGCGTATTAATCCCCAGTCTAAACATGTAAAATTACTCTCCCTGGTATATCTCACTGGCCCAAGATTGTCTGCAGAATTTTCATGTTCAAATGTGCTAGGCCTCTGGTTCATCACCATTGAAGAAATTCTTTCAGCTCAGCTCTGGTAAATTTGGACGCAATGTTGCAATGAACTTACTTCTTATTGATCATTTAGCTGCTGTCATTATTTTCGAACGCTCTTTCGATCTTTCGACCAGCGGCACCACCAGTATCTTTGGTTCGGGCAGGAGTCTGCTCACCCTTTCCACATCGCTCTCGGGCAATACGTGCGTCTCCACGTGCAGCTATTGTCAGGGAAGCTGTGAGCCCTGCCGTTCAAACATATCAAGGAAACTCCTCCACTTGGAAGGCGATGCTAGGTTTAGAAGGCTCTCAGAGGAAGTTGATCAACACAATCCTTGAAGTCACTTTGCAGCATCGCCTACATGTGTTTAAACTCTCATCATTATAACAGCCCCACTGATTTGCTGATTTGTTGGTCTTCAGCAAGAACTTTTAATGCGACGCCATAGATCATGTTCGCAGTTGAGCTGGCGGTGAACACGGGTTTCTTGAATGGTCTGCGGAGGTGGTTTCAGTGGGTGGAACTGTATTAAATGATTGTCTTAATGCAATATGGCACTTTGTCTGGTATGACGTACGCGTGGATGAAGCGTGTCAGTCAAAATAGTCTTCGAACTCGATAAGCTTCCAGCAGCGGACGCAGATGAATGCTGGAAGTCAGCTGCCGTCCTTGAAAATTCTTTATAAAGACACAAACACGTCTGATTAAAAGAGGATATCATCAGACCAGTCTTATGACCGAATACCGTCACCCATGCCACTGTCTACGAGCTTGCTGCAACCAATGGTGACGGGAATGATCCCGATACCAGTGCAGTCAACGTTCAAGACATCAATGAAACTGTTGATTCATTGCAGTAAGTGACCACGTTGATCGATCAGCCAGCGGAGCCAACCAACAAGATTCAATACAATGTCTACACACTCTCAGAATTCAAATTGGGAGTTCATCAACACAATTCTAAAAGTCATGCTGCAGCATTGCTTGTGTATGTTTCGTCCTTCATGATTGTAGCGGTCCCGCTGATCTGAGAGGGCGAGGCAAAGTAAGGCAAGGCAAGGTGAGCCTTGGATGGAGATGGAGGTGACCTTCAGAAAATTTGTAATATAAAGGCAGGCGGAGTGCATTATAAAGTCTGCTACGCAGCTATAGGTCAAGTTAACATCAAAGCCGTAGTCCAACACCTGGTATGAAGGTCAAACTGTACCTGTGAATGCGAGGGTACTCTGGTATGTGAATGGTATAGGTCAACCGGAACTCCAAATACTACTACAAGTAATAATAGAGCTGCAATCTCACAACACCCGCCAACGCGGTAAAACCACACCCTGTCGACGTATCTCACCATGGCTCATCCGGAACTGAACCCACAGTCGGAATCTGTGCCCGAACAGAGGAAATTTCCTTTGCGTCGATGCGATACAATTCCATCAGCTCAATGATTTTGTTCAAGGTATCGCGGTCCGCGCGTTCCAGGAGCGTCAATTTCCTACCATACTCCTGAATCTGATGATGGACTTCTCCGCTCGTTGGTGATGCATGATAGGAAGCGACCGCGAGCTTGATAACCCTACGCGACAGTTCCTGACTGTCCGACACAAGATAGAGTGTCTGCAATACAAGAGTCAAATCGACAATGTACGCGATAAAGCGCTGGACCACCACGCCACTGAGCAGGATGTGTCAATATTTTCTCTCAATCAACGATAAGTAGCGGCACGTACGACAGCTGGTACACGTCGTAAGCCCATTTTGCTATTACCACACTTGCCACTATCGGCACTACGATGGGAGCTGCAGGTCCTGCAAGGACAGCCACAATGCCCGCAATGGCTCCCACCGTAGACAGTCCAACAACCCTGTGAATAGTGATGAAATAAAAAGTCCATCCATATAAAGAATCAGCCTACATGGTCCTGTCAGGACTAGTAGTAGGCCCAACGTCTAGATTAGTCGACCATGTTCACCACCAACGTCCTGAACTCCTTGCTGTACAAGAACTGTTCACGAATCATGTCAGAATGCGTGCGATGGTAACGAAGATGGACATTACACCATGAGGGTCACGGAAATTCCACACAGCAACGATGTCAGTGTGGAGCACACGTAGGCAGTCCCACGTCGTACGGTCCTGGAATGCTGCACATGATGCAAGTGCCTTCCAATATCCTGTAACACATGGAAGCTCAGATTGCGTTCATTGAACCAGCAAGGTAGAATCGAGACAGACTTCTCTTGCCAACCCTGAAGCTACATGAATTTTCAATATAAGAATGAAGCAAGTGAGGCTTACTCGATTGATGCTTTGATTTTCAGTCCAGGATCCACTCGCTGGGCGATGGAAGTCATCAGCGACGCCTCGGTCGCAACGTGCTTACAAACACGCTCTTCAGTTATTTGGATCAGACGAGCCAGCGTCTCCTCGTGGTCTTCTCGTGCTGCGCTCATAACTTTATTAGGGCATGAACGTCAGTCACAGTAGTGATACTTACTGGAGACCGTAGCATGTGGGATATCCGACCCGGCAAATTTCTCAAGGGGACCGATGCAAATTTCCTTTAACTCGGCGTCTGCCTTGTTCTTGATGAGTTCTTTGACGGCGTTGGGACTCAATCCTGCGAGAGAGGACTCGTTCAGAGTACGATCAACGCGGTTGACGAACCTATCGTATTTAGTGAGAACGATGACGACAGGGACTTTGACCGAAGGGTGAGTTGTCGCTCTTGCGCACAGCGATAGTCATTAATCAACTTACTGTTTCCCAGCTTTCCGTCACGCTTCAATGTTAGGAAATCCTCCGTACCCGTCTCCAGTAAACGCCCGCCTGCACGAGGTATTTCAAAACAAAGCCTTTCATGTCTCTTGTCAGATAGTCATATGGACTCATCACGACGGACCTACCAAACAGCATGCAGTTGATCTTTCAAAGCAGGCATGTTTCTCCGACGTTGAATGAAACCTCGGACTATGTTCACGTTGCCTTCCTCGCCCGGTTCGAAACCTTTGCTATCGTGGAGAACAAACCTATCGTTCTGCGGCGAGATAAACTCGTGGTCGATGTTAGCCTCGCCTGGCTTATGAATCGAAACCATCTATAGAAATAGTATGAGTAACCCCTTGCATCATGGTGTCGTGAGCAGCTCACTGCTTCGTGCACTCCGAAGGCGCGGTTGATGAGCGAAGATTTGCCAACACCAGTCTATTGGAAATACCGTGTCAATACTGGCCTAAGATCAATGAATCCCTGATACCTTTCCTATCACCAGAATTCGGAATCTGGGAGCCTTTGGTGTCAACCTGGAGAACACACGTCACGGTCATTCCAACTCACCGAGGACAAATCTGAATGATCTCGTTAGTGGTGGGCTGGAGCTCCAGTGTTGTATCGGAGGTAGAAGCAGGCTGCTCTGCGTGCTAATTTATGACTCAGAAGCTGTCTCCGATGGGAAACATGGATACATACCTCAGTCATCGTGTTCCCAGAAAGTCCAACTACGATCTTGATGTTGTCATGAGACTTGTGGTATTCTGTATTATCGAGGTGAGTCCATTATCAAGGCGAGAAGGTCGTCATAGCTGTTCAGTACCTTGTCCTGCATCAGACGTGCGGAGTATGTCATCCAGATCGAAATGAATATCTTCATGGCCGATCTTTCGAAATCGTCTCTTGCAGCGTAAATGTAAGGAAAACGTATCATCCCTGAGAGAAAGCTGGCTATGATCAGAGCAAAATAGCAATTTAGATGGCACGCTCGTCTGGGTTTCTAAGTCCTTACATGGGTGGCGAAAACGTCTGTCGCAAAATCTTTCCCGTACCACGTTCAATTGGCCTCAACAACCCGCCGATCCGTGCTTCAGCAGATTCGACATTCTTTTCCGAATTGCTGAAATCAATAGAGATACCTAGTTTGATGGTTGATTCAGGAATCAGCGGGCAGGATCATTCAGTTAATGCGAGAGTTGAGTACCAGAGACATGTAGAGCACCGGGAACGGTTGAGGTGTTGATAGAGTTCGCCATCCTAATTCTTTATTCGAGTTGCTAGGAAGTACGGTCACCTTTGCGCCGAATTGCGTCAAGGTTGGGGACAGACCATACACCAAATCCTGGGATACGGGCGCTTGCAGAGTTCACACACTTGTTAGAGCCCGAGCGCTTCTTGGCCTCTTCGCTACCTTTCCCCATGGCACCTTCATCGCTTCGAAGTCCTCATTGTAGGAAGAGCGAATGCAGGAAAAACGACCATCATGCAGAGGGTTTGCACAAAGAGAGACCTATAACGACGAGGAAAGGTGCGGAGCATGAGCAAGTACTGGTTATGACGACTGAAGTACTGATCATTGATATCCAAAGAGATCTTAGCTGGCAATATGAACTGGCGTGTTTTCAGCATGATAGATTCGAGGATGACATGGTGTTTCGAGACGACCCAGGGTTTCTCTTTCACGATGATTCTCGCGGTTTCGACGGAAGAAACTCGGAATTCGATAAATTTGAGGGTGAAGGCATCCATCGCTGCATGCTGTTGAGACTAGGAAAATACGTAACCGGATGGGACAATATCCAATGAGCATGACTTTGTCACGACTCGGAGTCTCCGACATACTTGTCCCCGATCGGGCAGAATTCCAATATTAATTTTGAAGGAACTTTTTCATGTGATTCTTGTATAATGTGATTTGATCAGACACTGGACACAGAAATCTGGTCTGATACGCATCTCCCAGGACCCACACCTTCCGCACACCGATGCGCCAGGCGTTGTGCTCCTCCTTGCAGGTACCTGTTCTCACAGCGTTATGCTCCCCAAGTACTCGAGATGTTCCTGAACGTGTTGCATAACCCCCTGCTCGTGCCTGTTTTCTCAGCTCCATCATGTGGTTCGTTATTTGCAAGGTGATGAGACGAGTGCGTGTGTTACCAAAACTGCAATTGATGAGTTGTTATAAAGACACTTGCATGCACGATTATTGGGCTCTGCAGCGCACATCCGTTGTGCAAAAATGTATTGAGCACATAACTGTCCATGAATCTAATCGGACGGCACATACTTCAGGAGATATGTAAGCTACCTGCTCCTTGCCCTACGTCCCTTGTTCTTGAAACTGGAACATGTTTGTTCAATGTTCGTTGCAACTAAGATCATGAACTACATGTAGCAAGATGTTACGGCCGATCTCGAGTACGCTTAACGGTCAAAATTTGTAGTACAAAAAGGTACACATACACTACGGGTATTAATCGACGCATCCACGGATTATATCAAGCAAGTTCTGCAAATCCTACCCTCATGTTTGCGTAATCAAACATCGAATACACGTTCTGAAGAAAGACATCGCCGACGATTGTGAAATCTGCGGTGTGCGAGTATGAGCAACAACGTCGTATTAAAGATACCACAGGCTGTACGCACCCATTTCCTGAAGACGCAGCGATCCCGGCCAAGCAGTCGCTTGAAAGAACGTCTGGCCCGAGGTTGTACGTCTGCGGAGAGACCGCAAATGCACGTCCACCAAACGTGAATGTAGGTACGGTGGAATTGATAGTATCGCACGGAACTGCGTAAATAAGGACGTCAATCAAATTGATGATCATGGAATAGGTAACACGCTCACTTGTCCAGTATGTATCCCCGCCCTCCGTGTGGGCCGTAGCTCCAGATATGTTCGCGTAGTAACTTTGTGCGATTGGATAGGACGTGATGACGAAAGTGGTCCCGGTATCGATGATGGCAGGAGCGGCGTGCGACTCCGTGATATCTTGTCCCAACCTCAAGATGCCATCCATCTCGACCTGCCAATAGCCTTTCTCCGTCACAGGAACATACGTGAGTGTGTCGGAGTGGTAGAGACTGGTATTTGTTCCTCCGATGACCATTTCGCTTTCTCCTGGAATAGTAGATAGCTTGAACCCAAAGACGCTCTGGGGGAGGTTGCCGCTTTCGGCCAGTGTCTGGAAGAGTGGGGATCCCTCGAACTGTGATATCTCAGGGAATGCCAGACCGGAGAGACCGTCGGGGGGAAATTCGTCCTTACTGAACTCTGGCGAATATAGCCATGCGGCGCCGACAGTCTGATCCTCAGGCCTGACAAACCAGATTAGTAGAGAGAAATCAACGCCTGGGACAACTGACTTCGTAACCCCCAACAAAAACGTCATCGACGTACTCCTCGCCAGCTGTCTCCCCAGCGCCGTACATGAGGACGAACGGCTGGCCGGAATCTTTGGCAGATGAGGACGCAGCAGGGTCGTATCGTGTATGCCCATCACAGGTGCCGTCGCATTCGGTAAATGGAAGGACTACGTGAATATCGCTGTCAGCGCGCAGATGAAAGAATGTACTTTTGATAGAACTCACAGAGGTCTGAGCTGCCAGTGTCGAACACCACTTCAGAATGTCGGAGTCAGACCGTATCATATCACAGAATAAATTCAACGAACCTGTAAACGTTTTAGGGGGTGTGCCCACCTCGATCTCGCCGTACCAAAGGTCCGCATCGTAGTTCGTGAGGGGAACGTTTCCATTCGTGGTCCGCTTTGCCACCGAGCGAACGTTGGAGCGACCACTTAGCGGGTGTGGAGACCCAGTATTCCGTTCATAGGCCCCCATGGTGGCATTGTACTTACTGGTTCGCGTCAGGCTGATGAATCTGGTGAATAAAAGAATCTCGAACATACCGAGATGCAAAATCCAACTGTTCCCGTACAGTCCTCGGGTCGAACCCTTTGGAACTGTTAACTGCAGATAGTCTGGAGTTGAGGAGAACGCGATGTGTGCGGCCAATGTTAGAACGAGTGCTAGATGGAGGAGTTGGTGACCCGACAACTGCTACGACGAAAAGTGCACAGATGACAGTATCAAGCAGCATCTCGTCGGTGTGTTACGTTGGTGGTGGAAGGTAAGAGAGGAGGGACGACGAGTTCCCCATATTTTAATACGTGTGTCAAGAACGCCGTCATTGCGGCTGATCATGAATGCGACCTTTCAGTTTGGACTAGACAAGTCAGACTTCCAAGTTGTGTCCGAATCTGGCCCTGAGCGAGTAGATTTGCTTTGTCATCTCAATCAGTTACAAAGCTTAAAAGCTTATGTAAAAATTCAATTGACCGTACTGCGCAGTGCGTCCGAGTCTGCTAGGTGCCTCTAAACACAAAAACAATTGGAATTGGCTCCGCAGCTGTAGTCCAGACTGCAGGTTACCAGTCTAATCTGCAGCACTAAATCATCCTGATACGCATATACTCACAATCGCTATATATGCCTCTGATTCAGATGCATTTCTCTCCGTCGTGCCGCAGGATTAGAGCCAGTACCTGGCCACCCTGGACATTTATGACACATTAGCCTTGATGAGGTTGACCTATGGCTCCCAACGGACCTCTGAGTGAGTTATGCTGGTCTATTATCTCGGTGAATTTATCAAGGCAAAGCAAACATCAAGTCCAACATATGAACGCTGATCAGCAGGACCGAGCTTGACAGGTCAACTTTGGTTCCATCTCTCGGATTGTAGTCCCTCGTACTCAGACCATTCAAGAAGAAATGCGATGACGTCGACTACCTTCCTTCTTGAATGATTCGAGTACGGCCCTGCCTGTCATTCTTTCTTGATAGGTTCGTCGGTATTCCGTATCAGGACCAAGTTGACATAGTCCGGATAGATGACTTCAAAATGACAAGATCTGGGGACGTGGATTACCAGTACCTGATGGGGATTTTGGTATTACCATCAGCCTTCGAATTGCATCAATAATTTTGAACCAGGCCGCCATGGGCAAAAGGGGGTGGTGAATTGTCGGATGAGGCCTGACATGTCGACAAGGTGCTGTATGATGCATTTACGCTCCTGGTCGCGAATCTAAAATCGCATGCAGAGGAACTCAAGTAGGCTCATCCAGATGATGAGTCCATCAATGACTACCATCATGCAGCCGACGTGTTTAACTGCCCGGGTGTACGTGCATTCTTCCGCAGTGGACCGTGGTTGACAATTGCAACAATCCCCGACTCCCACGATTAGTGAGAGTTTTGTATGCAGTTGCAAGGAAAATGATCTCCAATTCAACAACAACATATGGTAGACATAATCCATACAACCCAAGTTACACTTTACTTATGTAGCACTTTAACGAAAGATGTTGATGTTGATCTCCCTACATTTGCTTCTTCTTCTTCTTCCCACCTTTCGAAGTGTTTTTTTCCATGGGTGGTGCGGGGCTCTTGAGCTTTGCAAGATCGCCATCTAACTGAGGATCCGGAGGCAGTTCCCTCTCTATCGGCGTATTTGCAAGTGCAAGCGCCTGAGGATGGTACCGCAGCAGGAGTTTCTGGTACAAATCAATGATGATATCTGCTCCATGGGGCAATTGCGAGTCCGTGATCCTCCTGACCAACGAAGGGATGTTCTGGATAACAGGGACGGACGCGATATGCTGGAGTAGGACTTCTACATGCATTTGCAAGATTGCAGGATACCTGATACCGCGAAGCTGGTTAACACTGCGCTATACGCTGATCAAAAAATGACCAACTTGGATGTAAATGAAGAAGAAAGTTCTTGGAGAACATTTCCTGCATCCAAACTACTGCGTATTGCAGAGAAAGCTTGGTCACGAAGACTGTCAAGTCGAACCTGACAATTGTATATTAGTATATGTGGAGAGCACCAGGAAAATTAACTCGCACCTTGGAGGCTAAACGATACATCGACTTCGGTGAGCAAGGCCACGACGTACTAAGGTTGGGGGTCTTCACATCAGTTTTTGGCGGTCCCTGGGACTTGAGTGGGGAGAAGACAATCTTGTCTGTATACAAATACAGCAAGAGCGCTTTCAATCTGCATATATGGAGTCAAAGGCCCGCCACCTTTGTGATGACATGCTACTTACGTCCTGAAGGCCGTGTCTCGCACGAGTATGTTCCGGCAGTTGATAACTCGTGGTTTATGTTGAATTGGGGCAGAGGCGATAGACGTTGCTGCTTGTGGTGGGCTGGCTAGGGCGTCGATTTCGGACCTGGCGTCCGCCACAACCAGTAAATCGTCGTCGTCGTCATCATCGTCATCGTCATCGTCATCGTCATCTGATTCGCTGATGTGTCCTTGCAAAAGACATCAAGATTTACGTTGGTATTCTTGTTCTGAATCACTTACCCTCGAGGACAGCAGTCACATCGCTGAGTGGTGTCTGACTAGCCTTTTCCTCTTCTTCATCTTCAAGATCGCTGTCGGATGCGTATCCATAGTCATCAAGTGCCATGCCATCCTCGAAATCTGAGCCACCATCGAAGTTGACAAATGCGGCGTCAGGCGATCCTGTTCTGGACAATACTGTCATTGTCAACTCTAATGAGCGAGCTCGCCACCTTCATGAGAAAAAAACAGCCTACGTTCAGCAAAAAACTCGGAGCGCGCTGTCAGAACAACGTCGTTGGCGAACAAGGCTTGGAGTCGGGTGACTTTACGTGGAAGTGCTGAGCGGCCTGAGAATAGGTGGAATTTCGTATCAACGAGCTCTTGGCCAAGTATTGATTTCATCAAGAGCGCTTCAACGAGCGCTTGATGGTTCGACATCGTGGAGTGCTGGAGAGTTGTAGGTTGAGTCTACATGTGAAGAATTGATGTTTTTATACTTGTACTCGCCCTGGGCGCTAATCAATGTGTGTACGGCATCACCATTGCCTTCTGCGTGAATCTGCGATACCTTCGAAGCCATATCAACACAATTGTGACACTATAAGGGCGAAGTTCGAGGATCTACCCATGCTCGATTGGGGCAGTAGGTTCAAACAGCCAAGGATATCAGACCCTCGATTGTCGTTTTGACAAAGCATTCACAGGCATTCACACCTGAAGTATCGCTTGATGAGCGCGTCCATGTCAAGATATCAACACAGAAAATTGTGCATAGGAACACCACATGCTTCCCCGGACCGTACGTAGATCCTCATGCGAACCTGGAGGGTGGATCAGCAGCGTGTCTTAAGTTAGAAAACGCTTCCTTCGAGGTCTTCAAAGCTTCATGCGTGAAGGTCCAGACTGAAAATTCAAAGCGCACTTCCTTCTTAGAATCTGTGCAAGTCCTTGGTCCAGGTCTCCAACTAGCGTGCTGGCACATCCGAGTCAAAGCAACAGAGTGACAGATGAAGTCGTATACCGTGATATAATTTCAGGCCCATCAGCTAGGCAGTTTCTTTCGTGAACTTTAAACGTCGCGTAGGCGTACTCAGACCATTCGAGAAGAAATGTGATGACGTCGACTACCTTCCTTGAATAGTTCGAGTACGGTCCTGCCTGTCATTCCTTCTTGATAGGTCCATCGGTATTCTGTATCATGACCAAGTTGACATAATCCGGAATCCAGATAGATGACTGCAAAATGATAAGATCTGGGGATGTGAGTTGCCAGGACTTGGTGGAGATTTTGTTGTTCTCATCAGCCTGCAAATTGCATTAGTACTCTCGCACCCGGTCGACGCGGGCAAAGGGGAGTGGTGAATTGTCGGATAAGGCCTAGGCCTGACGTGTCGTCAAGGCACTGTAATACGCAGTGACACTCTTTGTCACTATTGTGCAAGGGTCCACAACACATACAGAGAATCTCGAGCAGGTTCATCCAGACGATGACCACCATCATACAGGTGGTGTCCCTTCCATGTCTGACTGACTGGGTGTATGCGCAATCATCATTCTTCCGCAGTGGCCCATGGCTGGCAATTACGATGACATTGTGTGCAGTAACAACAGCAATCGTAGACACGATCCATAACATCCGAGTCACACCCTTGAACGAAAGATACCGATATCGATTTCCCTATTACCTTTTCGCCATCTTCTTCCCACTTTTCGAATAACTTTGCCCGAAGCCAAAGGCTGGACGTGGGGGACTGTTGGGTACTTCACGAGCCTTCGGCGGTGGGGAAGGGCTGAGTCTATTTGACCAAACGCCGCTTTACCAAACGCCGGTTGCCCAAACGCCGATTGACCAAACACCGGTTGACCAAACGCCGGTGGTGGGGAAGTGGCGGGCATCGGGCGGCATCCAAGTTCGTCATCTGACTGAGACAGAGCCGGTTCACTCTCTGTCGGCGCATTTGCAAGCGCAAGCGCCCGAGGATGGTACTGCAGCAGGAATTTTTGGTACAAATCAATGATAATGTCTGCTCCATGAGGTAATTGCGAGTCAACGATCCTCCTGATCAGCGAAGGGATATTCTGGATAACAGGGACAGACGCGATATGCTGGAGTAGGATTTCTACATGCATTTGCAGGATTGCAGGATACCTGATACCACGTAAGCTAGTTAACGACATACTCAAGGAAATGACCAACTTGGATATTAATGAAGAGGAAAGCTCTTGGAGAATGTTTCCTGCGTTCAAACTATTGCGTATCGCATTGAAAGCTTCGTCGCGAACGCTGTCAAGTCGAACCTGACCATTGTGTATTAGGGTGTGTGGGGAGTATAAGGCAAGTTTACTCGAACCTTGCACCCTAAACGATACATGGACTTTGGTGAGCAAGGCTACAACTTTCCAGGGTTAGAGCCCTCCGCATGAGCCCTGGGATTTCCCTGAGACTTGAGTAGGGAGAAGATAATTTTGTTCGTATACAGATACAGCAAGAGCGCTTTCCATCTGATACACAGAATCAAAGGCCTGCCATCATTATGATTGCCCGTTAATTACGTCCTGAAGGCCGTGTCTCGCACCAGTATATTCCGGCAGCTGGCGTCTGTTAGTTTCTCTTGAATCGGGGTAGAGGTGATAGATGTCGCTGCTTGTGGTGGGCTGACTGGGATGGGATCGCCGACTGTTGAGTCAATCTTGGACCTAGCATCCACCACGACAAGTAAATCATCATCATTTGATGCACTCATATCTCCTTGCAAGAGACGTCATAATTTACGTCCCTGATCTTCTTTTGAATCACTAACCCACGAGGACGGCGCTTTCGTCGCTGACCGGCGTTTGACCAGCTTTTTCCTCTTCGTCATCTTCAAGATCGCTGTCAGAAGCGTATCCGTAGTCATCAAGTGCAATGCTATCCTCCAATGCTGAGCTACCATCGAAGTCGACAAATGTGGCGTCAGATGGCCCCGTTCTGGACGACACTGTCAACTCTGATTATAGGCGAAGCTCACCACTTTCATGTGTGAAAGATAGCTTACATTCGGCGAAAAATTCGGAGCGCGCTGTCAGAACAACGTCGTTGGCGGACAAGGCTTGGAGTCGGGTGACTTTACGTGAATGTGCTGAGCGGCCTGAAAATAGGTGGAACTTTGTATCAATGAGCTCTTGGCCAAGTATTGATTTCATCAAGAGCGCTTCAACGAGCGCCTGATGGTCCGATATCGTGGAGTATTGGAGAGTTGTGGGCTCGAGTCTACATGTGCAAGAACTGATGTTTTTATACTCACTGGGCGCTAACGAATGTTGGCGCAGGGCATGACCACTTGCCTTCTGCGATACCTTCGAAGCCATATGCCAATACGATAAGGGGCCTCGAGGCTCTGTCCCTGCTTGATTGGGGTAGATCCAATCAGCCGAAAGTATCGACCACTTGACTGTCGTTGTTCTGACAGAATCATTCTGTGACATGCAGATTCGAAATTCGCTTGACGAGAGCGTCAACGTCCAGATATCAATCCAGACAATTGCATGTAGTAACACCACGCACAAGTGCTTCCAAGTAGGTCCTCATGAAAATCTGGAGGATGAGCGCGTCCGTGGTTAAATAATGCTTCTGTCATCTTCACGCGTGCTCGTAAGATCTGCCATTGTGCGGGGTCCACTGGCAATTTGAGTCCAGCCTGAACGCTTGCGGCCTTCCCTGTCCTTCCTAGAACCTGTGCAAGTCCGATGTTCTCCAACTCTAGCATGCTGGTAGTAGACATTGTAATAAATGAAGACATAAACATAGTAAGAGTTTGAGGTCCGGATCTGCGAGTTGCATGCAACTTTCAACGTCGCGTAGTCAGGCTAATTGTATGTCCCCGATAGAGCCCGACAGGTACAGTAAGATCCAGACTTACTTACGTTGTAATACGTACGCACTTTTGGTCATGTTACTGACTGGAAAGCAGCACAGCCACAGCTTTTGCCTTCAAATTTCTACAAACCAACCACACGCAACCTATTCCTAAGGCGAACTGCTCATAGTAAGGTCTAAGAATTTCCCTTCGGAGGTGCGGTTTCGAGAATTTCAAGTCTGGATCAGTTCGGTTCTGGGACATCCATGTGCAGCTGGGAATGTGCGACTTCCCAATATGTCTGGTCGAGACTACCAGTCGGCTGAGTCGGGTCTCCCCTCTAAGATTATGGTTCCGCGAAAATGAGCGTATAACATAGTTACCACACAAGGTCCTTGGCCGCACTCAGCCCCCCCACATTTTCACCTTGTACTAGCGGAACGATAGTTGTAGCAGGGAATCTCTTCACCTCCCAGGATGAATATTTTCAACCCTCGTATTCTTGATGCCAGCATCCGCGATGTGACGGGGTGTCTATCTGACATTCAAAAGGCTGATGTTCTGCTCCACGCCTTGCAGCATTTGCCGTCTGAAGGGTACGCATCGTCCAATTACTTTGCTTATACAATAAAATCTAGATTGATGTGTGTCACAAAGGTCCCGAATTGTTATGGAGAATGCTGTTCAGTCGTTTCTCCAAGTCTCGGGCGTTCCATCAGCAGATATTGCAAGAGCTCTTCTGTTACGTGCCAAAACGCGTTTAGCAGCTGGGTACCGAACTTCTGCACAACAAGGTCAAATTCATGCATGCCCTTGGGTTCCGTGCAATGTGCTGACATCACTATCTTTTAGATTTGCTGTCCGTGCTATGTTCAGATCCCGCAAATCAAGACGTTAAAGCCATAATACAATCTGAACATTTACGACAAGAAATGGTAAGTTGAACAACCCTTTTATGATGGCCCTTTAGCAAATGCTGTCAAGCTTATTAGGGAACCTGATGGTCCGCCTCGTTTTTCTGCCGAAATATGGAGACAAATCGCTCTCTGTCTTCCCAAGCGTGATCTGAAATCTCTTTTATTGGTCCCACATGCACTCTCTCGCATCGCAAGTCAGCTTATATTCCGCGAGATCGATCTACATTTTACAGCGTTGCCGGATCTCTCCAGAGTTGAGAACAGATACAGGGGTGTCCACGACGAGCAGGAACTCAACGCCTGGCACTACCAGCGAAGTGCGGATATTCTTACCCGCATTCTCGTAGATCCTGTCTTTGCCTCGCAGGTCAGAAGCTTAAGCGTATATGGTGTTGTTTCCGACGCGTCACACACATTGGCGTTCCAGACTGGTTTGTGGTCGTTCTTCAACGTCACTATGTCTCAATCCCTCCTAGGAATGTTAATAAACTCTTTGCCTAAGCTCTGCAACCTTCGCAGTGCGCATTGTTCAGGCAACAGGGAAATAATCAATCGTATGCTTGCAACGATGTGTGCCTCAAATCATCGTCTTTACAGCCTGTCCATCAAGTGCGTCGTTTTTTGTTTCCTTTCCCCCTAAAAACGACCTGCATATTCACGCTCTGCATAGTCTCGTTGATCGTTCAGGGGACATCGACATCCCATCATTCAAGCACATCACACATTTCTCCATCACAGCCGAGGGAGGGAATAGTACATCTACTCATGACTTTATATCCCAGAGTCATGATAACCTGCGCTCGCTGGTTCTCAAGAACGCAAACTGGACATTCCCAACGGATGTCATCGCCGTCCGCCACTTGACGACCATCGAGTTTGAAGGCTGTTTTTCTGTAGACAGCCAGGTCTTCTCAGAGATCTTGTCCACCGGCCACCAGCTAGAGTCACTGACGTTGTCAGGTATTTTGGAATGCACGCCATCAGCGACGTTCCGCCTGTATAGGTCCTCGCTTCCGTTTCTGAGGCATTTTGCTCTCAAGATTGTCAGTCTGCATCGGCATGTCACGGACAGGGACCTCGTACCTGCTATCTCAGAATTCTTGAGAGATCGCAAACATCTTCACTCCTTCCACCTCATCGTGCCTAGTGTAGACCATCGTCGCATTGGTTTTGACGCGTCTGCTTGGGGTGTACTGCCTTCTCTAACAAACCTCCGCAGTCTTTGTATCACTTATCCCAGAGATCTTTCCCCTTCGCTAGCTGGGTGGCTTATTCCGCGGAGTGTTTGTGCGCTCACCATGGAGATCATGGTACCGCCTGCAGAGGACCTTCTTCTTTTCATGAATGTAAGTTAGGAATGTCCGTCATTGACGAGAAGCGCCAGCAGCGTTGATGTGTTCCATTATAGCAATTGCGTCCCGGAGTCCCACCCCTTCTCACGTTTGTTGGAATGACAAACTTTCCAATACGTTCCGTCATCAACGTGATCGAGCACGGCTTTTCCAACGTGCGGATTGCGCGCATCGACGAAAGTGTCTGGAGTATCATCCGCTTAGATGATGGGTCGATGGAGGTCGAGCAGTGGCCATATCGAAGGGTCAAGTACCATGCGGCAGGCATGGTTGGAGTCCCTCGGGTGTGAAGATGCAATGCGGCATTTGATATGATCAACACGAAAGACAATTTCAAAAACATTGGATGTAAATTTTCAATGGCTCTACCCCCTTGATATTCCGCTAATTGGATGACTTTGCAGGCGCAAATCTCAGGAATAGCACAAAATATATCGATTTGGAAGGAATGCCACCGTTCTTACCTGCTGTTAACATCGTGATCCAGTATGACAGTGGCTAGAAACCCTACGCTGTGGACTCTCCAACCAGTATAAGGCGTCGGCCGGACAAGTTCGCGAAATGATGACCCACCCTCCAAATGCGTGGGCAGGCGACAATGCTTTCAGTGGTATGTAGGTGCGGTAGGCGCTATCAATGACATGTCAGCTGTCAGTAAAGCAGCACCCAACTATCGCAGCAGATTGCGCGCTTGTCATCATTCATCTTGCTGCTCTGTTTCCACTGAATCGTGTTGATTCATAAGGCCGCCTTGCGACTTCGATAACCTTGCTGCGTCATTCATTAAGCTTGTGATGTGCTGTGTACATTGCTGCCAATTTGAATTTAGGGCGTCAGATGCAGGGTATACAATGCTTATACCATGCTGTTTTGGTGCTCACCACAATATCTATTTGTAGCAGCGACTCCACTAGGCAAGTCGCAGACCGTCCTGATCACCACGTGGTCGGTGGTCGGTGGCGACAAAACTCAGCAGGCGCAAATTCATAAGAATATCCATGTTCACCGGAGCGCCAACGTTGCATCTCATGCACTGCGATCGACCCTGGTGGACTGTGGCGCGTCTATAGTAGCCTCGTTGTAGAAACGAGGCCACTGCATCTGAAGGTGGGGACTCAACCTTGGGCTGCTTCAAAAGACCAAAACGCCGATACGAATGCAGCAATTTCCGTCATTCAATGGACACTGATGCTTCCGTTCCTGACAGGAGCGTCAATAAGGCCACTTGTTTTCCGTAGGGTTTGCCTGCTTCGACGATGCCACGATAGCTGACCAGCATACAGACAACTAAATGACATGCGTTATCCTCAAGCAGATGGCGTACCCCGACCGTAAGCGTGCGCGTTCTATGTACTTGCAGCACATTTGAGATTGAACTTAGAGCTCGAAGTCTATCATCTCAGTCCCTTGCCGCACGGCGCGCAAAGTTTGCCCCGCCAAGTGCCCAGTCCACGCTCGATAGTGAAGCGACTGGCCCTTCTTCTTATTTCCCTAGCGATAGATTACCTGAGCAGTAAGCAAACCGGTGGTCTCTGGCGCGCGTGCTGAAAACTTGCTTAGATTGTTACAGCAAGTTCTCGACACTCTTCGAAATTCTAACATTGTGGAAAAGGGAGCAAATGATGAGCGATCGCGATTCTGGACGGTATACCAAAAGGTCGCAGCACAACATGACAATGAGTTTTTGGAAGCACTACGATGGTGATATGGATATCGTCTTGATCTTTGTAAGCCATGAGCTCGTGCGTTAACTGCAGGGTGATGACTAGTCTTTAGTCTGGCCTATTTTCCGCAGTGAACACGGCGTTCATCACCACTATGGGGCCCGACGACGCTACTACCACAGATGCTTTATTGACACAGATCATCACGCTCATGGTAATGAACAGCCATGGGACTCCTATCACAGATAATTATCCGCTTCCCGTCCCATCTGGATATTCCAACGGGCAAGTATGGTTCCAGACTTTGGCTTATGCCAGCCTTTCATTCAGCCTTCTTGCGGCATTCGGCGCCGTTTTGGGCAAGCAGTGGCTTCGCTTCTACAAACTTAAGCGATTCGGGAGTGGATCCCTCGAGGACCGGGGCAAGAGCAGACAGCAAAAGTTCGACGGCCTCGAGGCATGGCATTTTGATGCTGTGCTGCAAACGTTCCCAGTCCTTCTGGAAATTTCATTATTGCTATTCGGCATTTCCCTCTCCTCGTACGTGTGGACGCAACAACGAACCATCACATCCATCATCATTGCGACCACGGTACTCGGCTTCCTGTTCTACTCGTGCACCCTCTTTGCATCCCTTTTGTCCCCATTTTGTCCCTTCCAAACACCCGCTACCTTAATACTTCGCATGACTGGTGCATTCATGTGGGCAGGAAGTATGTTCTTTAAAAAGAACGACAAAGACTTGCACACATTGGGCGCAAGCTTTCGCTCTTTCCTCCGCGGTATCACAACGTCCATCTCGAAGCTCGTACAACGACTACTCAATCCCAAGCCTTCCGGCGACTCTCGGACGGAATCTGCCATACTGTGGGTACTTGCGACATCCACGGATCCAGACGACATTACAACCGCAGCCTCACTCATTCCCACCATTACATGGTCATCGAACTCAGATATTACATCTCACTGTCAGCGGCTTCGAGATACATTTTTAGCCTGCTTCGACGCTGAAGGGCGACTGCGGCCCTCAGCAGGAGATAGAGCAGTTGCGTGTGGGCAAGCTTTAAACCATTTGTGTCTGACTGCGAGTCTGCCAATTGGAGATGATTCCAATACCCGAACTGCTTCACGGCAGTTGGGAATTTGGCGGCAGTGGCGCGGCGTCATTCTTCCGCGAAGCTTTGACCAGTGCAAGGCCTTTGCCTGCCAATTGTCAGCGTTATCTGGCCGGGAGAGGGTCAGGTGTCAGGCAGATGCACGCACTGCATTGCGCATGATGATTGCGGCTGCTGGGGACGGATTCATCGGTCCAGACCACGACTCAATCATTTGGCGTGGTCAATTCACGTGGACCGGCGATTGTCGTACGGCAACTGATTTCGATTGGCTTGTGGACTACCTCGTGTCTTGCTCCCAGGATCACACAGCAATGGGAGATGCTTTATTAGCGCTGAGCGCTATGAAGGGACTTGGCACCCGTGATCGAGCATCTGCTTACCTACGCGCACTCATATCTGCTATGGAATCATCCAGCCCTCGTCGTCTTCGCTATGCGGCTTTACGAGCTGTTTCGGACAGTCGACTAGCACTCGCCAACATTGATGCCATAGAGGACGAGAATATACGCCATCTACTCCTTACGAAAATTTCCCCTGCACTTTTGACGGCCATTTGTCCTGCTCGCGCTGCTGGATGTCGCGAAGAAGATGAACCCGATGTCCACTTCAACTATTGGCGAGATGATGCATACCTACGGTTCATCATGGCTCTTACTTCCAACACCGAATGGTGTAAACGCCTAGTCGCTGATCGACATATCGGATACTGCATTTCCATCTTAAATAACCTCGACGAGCACTCGCCCGCCCCCTTCCATCTCGCTGCAATATTTGGGCGAGTTCGTTCTTCGAGTCCAGACGCAGCTAGAGCTGCGTTTGAGGCAGTTACAGACGATCAGTTCCCGTCCCTTGTTAAGTCAGCCTGGCAGGCTGCGTTGGACTTGAAGCTCTACGATGAAGCCGAATGCATCAGCGCTTTTCCGGCTATTATCGAATGTACGGAGCAGAAGGATATTCCAGCAGCCGACCTTGAAGACATTCGCAAGAATGTAGGTCTAGTGATGGAGAAGCTGAAGAGGCGAAAGAAGTGTCCAGAAATCACGTCTAGCATCCAGGACTACTATACCAGATTGACCAAGACTTAACTTATCCTTTCCATAAATCCGGGCCGGTACCCTTAGATCGTTGCTTACTGTAGTCCTTCGATATTAACTTATAATTATCACGTAGGTCACATTATTTTGTCCAGTTAGACCAATGTCCGTCCAAACTCACCTATTAATTGAATGTTGGAAGGGCGGCGCCGCTCTCAATCAGGCCTGAGATAGAACAAACTCCCCCACGACCATGAGAGTAATATCTGGACTCCGTACCGTGTTCGCTGTGCACGTGGATTGCCGTAGTACTTATCAATACGAATATTGCTACCGTATAGACTACGCACTTCACCTCATCAACGGCATGTTCGTTTAGAAACAGTTCTATTTAGGAGAGTTTTTACTATAAGTAATCTCTTTAGAGTTGCTTCACTTCTACGAAGACAGGTCGGGAATCGCGTAACGATCTCAATACTGTGTTTATCCCCTTGCAGATACTGAATCAAGCCTTGAGGCAACATCATAACGATCTCATGATGCACGTCACAGGCTGATGTTCCGGGGAGGGTAGGTTTAGCCCATTTAGTGCCGCTGATAGGAGGATGTGAAACTCACTGTTACAGCGAGTGGCAGGGCACGCACCACTGATGCTGTATCTGCGTACTCGTCTTACGAGGTTAATGTCAGTGGAGGAATGACATCCACTGATACACCATTTAAGCATGCTTGTACCCTCTTGTACCTCCTCACGCGGACAGAGAAGGTTCTGAAGATCACGCGCGGTGACTCGGAATCAATAAGCATTCAGTTATGAGTATCACGAGGCCGATCTAGCCTAGGCTTGAGAAGGCAAGGCCTCGCTGAGATGAGAGATGAATCAACAACAGCTTCCACGGTGCTGATACTGCAGGAGCCGGTAGGGAAGCAGTGATTTAAATAGTATTGCGTCAAAATACAGCTGCTCGGCGGACATACTCACGCGGCGTACGGTTCTGTGGAAAATGCGGGAGCAGGAAAGGTAAGTGAGTGGTAGATTACTTCTGTCCAGATTGGCGGGATCTGGCGATGAAAGACAGGAGGTCAGGACATGATGCAACATATTGAATTGAACGATGATACAGGTGAATTCTATTGCTACCGTTTCGATGAGCTCCACACCAGAGTGTTGATGTGTTGCGATCAGAGCCCTCTAACAAACTCGTAACAGTCCATGATTCGGGACCATTCGAAACAAATATGAAGCCGAAACTTAGGCCACCTGCGTCCTTTACGTCGAATGGAATACAGCAAACGTACCGTGTGCAAAGAGGGATTCATAGAGCAAGGGAGAGGCTCGCAAACTTCCGTCGGCGGTCCACAGTTGCCATACTAAGTTATTATCAGTGCATGATAGACATCCCAACGCTCGACGAGCGGAGATGACCCAGTTGCGACATTGACATCTACATCACTGCTGGTGATACGGGCTGGTGGAAGGACTAGGGAGCGCCGCCAAGCCGTGTTCACTGCTAGCATATGCAACATGGCATAGACTCGCGTTCAACCTTCGAGGCAGGCCTTGATAACGACTATCAAAGGCGCCGGCCCAAGGTCATCAGACCGTATCGCTACAAAAACAGTAACAGGCAAAGACGTTGATGAGGATCCATTTGGCATGTCGAAGAGTTGAATGAACCTCACTTGGGGACAATTCGTCGCAGCGTTACAAGCTGCAACCAATATGATGTCCCGAAACAAAACGAGGTGTAGTAAACCAAGTGTAAACAGTAAGACAAGTTTTGGCACATGTGACGTGTTGTACTCGCATGAAATATTATTTGTCTGTGTTAGGATCTAAAGCTTAGTATCGACTTTTTCAGGGGAATGTACTTTTAGAGTCTTACTGACTCAAAATCTGACTCAACTTTGACTCAAACTCGAAGCACCGTAGGTGACTATTATTCAAAATTCTGAATCATTCGGCACAGCATCTCCTTTCCTACACATGCTGGATACGACCCCCTAGTCCCAGTCCATTATCACCCTCTGCATTTTGCAGGTATACATCTAATATGTCAACTCACTTGCGCCTGGAGGATTCTCAGCTCATCGATGATCTGCACCGACTCTCAAAAAAGTCGCCCAAGCTTGTACGATCAACGGTGTATAGTGCGCCGTCAGATCCCTCCATCTCTGTCCGAAGCTGGAAGATGAACGAGTTCAAGTATTATGACGTTCCTTCGCCCTTTCCAACGCTAGCGAGAGGGTTGTTCAGCCGTGAACTTCCATGTGAAGATGACTCTGAGGGAAAACCAAAGTACCAAATCGTAGCTCGAGGATATGATAAGTTTTTCAACATTGGAGAGGTCCCGTGGACCGATGTGAGTTGTCTTCATAGCCAAACTGCCCGCCGTAGCCTCATTGTTGCTCGTCAACAGTGGTCAACACTCTCCCTACATACAGGACCCACATATACGCTGTCACTCAAATCTAATGGATGCATCATATTTATCGCCCCCATTTCTCTTTCGAAGCTGATCGTCACGTCCAAACATGCCTTAGGACCAATGCAAGGGGTCTCAGAAACACATTCTGAGGTCGGCCATCGGTGGCTCAAGAAGCACTTGGAAGAAAAGGGCAAAACGGAGGAACAGCTAGCATCGAAATTGTGGGAAAGAACTGGACAACAATCGCCGAGGTATGTAATTCCTACAATGCAGGAAAAGTTCTACAGTCAACTGTTACCCCGCAGCTTTGCGACGACAGCTTTGAGGAGCATGTACTTCCTTATCCCGCCGAGAAATCTGGTCTCCACCTCCACGGAATAAACGAGACTTCGAGGGAATTTCATACCATGCCCACAGAAACGGTCGACGCATTCGCAGATGAATGGGGATTTATAAAGACGCCTACCATCACCCTGAACTCAATTCCAGAAGTGAAATCCTTTACCGACGATATCGCAAAAACCGGTAAATGGAACGGCGAAGCACTCGAAGGGTTCGTAGTCCGTACGCACATTATCGATCCCAAGCAGGGGTCTCCCACTCGCAATACGCGTCCTCCGTACCTAACAGGATCTTCTTTCTTTTTCAAAGTGAAGTTCGATGAACCATACATGATGTATCGCGACTGGCGGGAGGTCACCAAAATTCTGTTGTCGACCGAAGGATCACTCAACGACGCTAAGCTGCCAAAGTCGAAGTTGAAGCGGAAGGAGACCCTCCTTTATGTCCAATGGGTAAAGAAGGAAATAAGGCACAATCCCAGCGCGTTTTCGGAGTATGCGAAAGGCAAAGGCATCATTGCTACTCGCGAGAGATTCTTGAAATGGATGGACACCGACGAAGGGAAGAAGGGGTCAGTCGTGGAGAGTGAGGCGCCGCCAGCCACTAAGGAGTTCGGGAAGACGATAATATTGCCTGTTGCCATTCCCGGGTGTGGTAAGCGCTCAATTTCTGTTCTGTGTCTTCCCGTCCTCACGGTTACTGCTTGACAGGCAAGACCGCTGTTTCTGTTGCAGCTTACCTCTCTATTTAAATTCGGACACACCCAGAGTGACTGATATACAATCCAAAAAATCCTCCCCCACGTTCATCAGGAATGTTGTCAACCTCTTGAAGCACCACGATATCGTCATAGCCGACAAGTATGGATCATACTCAATTTCATAATTACCCCCGTGCTAACTTGCTACAGGAACAATCACCTTAGGCAACATCGTGACTCCCTACGCGAAGCCGTTGCCAAAATGGACCCCCCTGTTCGTCTTCTCGCGTTGAATTGGTCACTCGATCGACCTCAAGCGACAATCCATCGTATATGCGGTGATAGGGTTTTTGCGCGTGGTGATAAGCACCAGACTCTTCGCGCTGATACCCTGGCCAAGGCGCATGAAGACGTTATATGGCAGTTTATGCGTACTTCAGAGGAGCTTGCCGACGAAGAGGTAGACGTGAGCATAGAAATGGATCTCGAAGATACCCTTGAGCAAGCCGTAGACCGTGCAGTCGCTGCGTGCGTCAGCATCTTTGGTCTTCGACAGCCAAGCGCAGAAGAGATCGACGAGGCCGTGCGTAAGGCCCGTAACTACGTGCCTGAGACAAAGAAGTCTCAAGAAGAGAAGAAGAAAAAGAAAGAGGAACAACCCACACCGCGCTTATTTCGGACTCCTCCCCGAAGTCGATCTCATTGATGTCATTGGAAAACAAATGGAAGACGCATCGGACGTACCAGAAAATGGAAAAGCGTTCTGGAATACTCTTGTTTCCGAACATCGTACTACTGTGCGCCCCCATATCACCGTAGTGCACAACAAGTCCCTCCCCAGTGCTATTGAACTTTGGGAGCGGTGCTCCCAGCTCCATAGAATGGCACTTCCTCCCTCATTCACCTTTACTCTCGGTCATTTGGTCTGGAACAAACGAGTTATGGCCATCACTGTGGATGACTTCGAGCTTGACAGTTCGCAAGACAACCGCTCTTCCGCAGGTCAGGAAGGGAGTGAGTTTGTGTCGAAACTGTCGGAGGAAGTCCGAAATACCTTGCACATAACGGTTGGAACAAGCGATCCTCAAATACCCCCTTTTGAAGCGAAGGCGTTGGTGGAGGCATGGCGCATTGGGAAGATATCAGGAATTGGTGTACTCGAGCTTGAAGGGCTGACAGCACGGGGCAGAATCAAAGGACTTTTCAATTGAAGTCTTGTCACAGGTATTGTTTCTATATGTAAGTGATGGCCTCATGGCCATACAGTAAGCGTACTAATCCCCTCCCATCAACCAGCCACTGGTTAAGCCAGTGAACATTGTATCAATACCAACAGCAAGTCAATAGTACATACCACTCAATATCATTTTCTGGGCGAAATCTAAACATGGCGCGTGGGTTGACATCTTTCTGGCACATTGTCGGGCACGTCAGGAGCTAGCCCGAGGCACATTAATATGACGATGCTACATACTGGAAGCTTCGCTCTCGGGCTACACGTATCACTCTGCTAACACTAGCTCATTCACAGCATTCTTTTAAGACCCAGTATTTCCTAAATTAACTGCAGCATACCCTCGATAGCTAAAAGCATCGAGTCCCTAATTTCCCACTGGCAGAGCTTACCGCCTTCGTGCCTTGACTTGTGACAAGTATAATCCACTATGTACAGCCGCAATATCTCTTACTGTCGAAGTCTCTGTCGAAATATTCGAGACACTTCCGCGCAAGCTACCATGAAAATGCAAGCACGACACCAGCATGCTCACATGTCCATTGCACACTAATGAGCTTTCGTGGTATTTCAAAGGAACGCCGGATTGCAAAGTTACAAAGTTACAAAGGCACTCGAAACTTGTCGCAGACTCCAGTGAGACTCGCTACGGCCTAGATCAAATTTCCTGATGTATATCCACAGCGAGTCCGCGCAGTTGCCAAAAAGGGCGTCCGGATTCAAGAATGAGGAACAGGCCAACAAGTTAGCCTTCGACGTAACAGATATGAACAATCTCGCAGAATCGCAGCGTGTGGACACAGGAAGTACTGGTACCTTTGACAGTTGCAGACAGTACTAGTACTTACTACCTACTATTCTGGCTGTTGTCTCTGTCGTGCATCTTGATTAGCCGTGACGTCAGCCAAGCAAGTCATTTGAACGGGAGACAAGGACCTCGGGCGGCCCGCCAGTCAGCGCCCTGGCAGTGACACAGGGATAGCACTACAAATTTTCAACGAACTTCACCTCTTCTCGGGTGGGGGCCCTGGGGTCACAGAGAGAATTGGTAGCCCTCTTCCAAGCTAAATTAACCCCTTTCAATTTTGGGGTATACACAATTGCAACATGTGCGACATCTTGGAAATTCAACATCATACCTATCTGCATTATGATGAGTATGTATCGACCAAAATTCATCGTACATCAATCCGATTTAATCGTACATTGCACTCGATGTATTCCTCTTCCAGGTACGTCGGGATCGATAAACTTATAAGGGCTGTCCTTAAAGCCCTAACGTCAACATCAAGCCCTGGCAATATGGATATAAGTACAGCCTTCCGACAGTGTTAGTAGACTCTGGTGCAAGCAACCCACCTAGTGATTTGCAGGATCAATACTTGAAAAGATAAGGTGGGAAACGGCAATTGTTTTTCCGCTCATCATCCGATCATGACGATTTTTGTTGCGCAGCACACCTTCGAATGTGTTGTCGACCGCTTTGCTGGATGCGCAGCTTTCTTCTCTGCTGCGGATGACTCGACAAAGGTCTGTTCTATATATAAATCGTAGAATGTTATTTATAGAATCAATATGACAGGGTCGTGGGGTATTGGCGTGGAGGGGCCCGTGGCAGACAGGTGCTGACACCGGATAGATACCTCTGGAGAAGTCTCGACAGCCTTGGATCCGTATGTCGTATCATGCCTCTTTTACCTCCATCGAGTTATAGTCCGGTTCAACGAATAATCGCGAGCACTTTCCGGACTAAAGATAGGTGCTCCCTTGTTGCACACCGATATTTTTGAATAGATATTGATGTTTGGTATAGTATTCCACTTCGGAATAACCTCTATCAGTAAGAGACCTCTCTGGTGGCGACAAGTTCTTCTATTTCGAACGTTTTAATTGAAATAGTAATTCATTTCCTTGCCGCTGCCGTCACTATCCATATTCCAACGTTATGCCTAGAATATAAGGATGAAACCGTTCCAGCACTGACTGAGATCTCAGACCCACGCCATTGAACCCCCCATCCTCTGAAGGCTGCCCTACCATGCGAGATATGCCCATCGAAGTTATCAGCAGCCGTTCTTCAGAACGTAGTCCGCTACAGAAGATCTTCTCCATCTACGTAGCCTGAACTGGACATATAAAGAGCTGGTCACTCCCCGCTTGTTCAGCACGCTTCACATCAAAAACAGCATCCAGAGTGCACAAAATTGCCACCAGATCATCGGTGCCGCAAGTCTTTCCCCCCATATTCGAGAAGTCGTCTACGATTCTCGCGACAATGAATGCTTCCAGCTTCCACCCGAGAACGTAGGCAAGTCGTTCACCCTTCACTCACGTACTATGGAGTCTAATTAGGTCATACGCATATAGATTCTGGTGATGCGCTTGAGGTCAGCGAGCTTGAAGAGGCATTGACCGAGGCATTTTGCGGTATAACCGCACTTCCGAGGATTGACCGTGTCGTCCTCAACTTTTGGCCGTCATTTCTTTCCCAGTCGGGGAGGGAAGTTCATGAGACGCCATTCTGGTTTACAAACCGGCAACACACCCTCCTCCACGCCCTCCATTATGGCATGAAGACATCCCGTATGACCGCATTGTGTCTCAAGAACGTGATTCTACCTGCCACTTGTTACGACTTCGTTTCATCCCTCACAGACTCACCACTGTCTCATTTGTCAATATCCGTTGTGTCCAACGCCAAAGTCGATGCCTGGTCAGGTTCCAAGACCATCAATGGGTCACTTGGCGCACTTTTACCTTCCCCTAACTCCACCTTGAAATCACTTGTGCTACGCAGCCCCCAGGGCCCCTACCACAGCCTCACAACTCGGCTTTCTTCATTCCACTATCCATCCCTTGAATCGCTCGTACTTGAAAACATCGTTTTCGATCAGATGCCCTCCGCCGATGGCGTTGAAGAGTTTGTCCTTCGTCACAAGGATACTTTGCATCGACTTGAACTGCAATCATGCGCATGCCAAATACCAGCCTCATCAAATGATACCAGGTGGTGGTCGACAATTTGGCAGCGATGGGCTGCAGAGCTCACCAGCTTGAAAGAGATCGTCGTTAACAGCGACGGTCTCAGATACGTCCTTCTCGATGCTGATCGGGGCTATGTTCCTCATGGACAGATCAGCACCACGGTGTTTGAGGATGATTCGTCAAGCTTGCAGATGTTTAAGGACACCATAGCGGCTGGCCGAGTCGTGATGTAATTGATTCTGACGCATCCTGTCCATACGATCCTCACGATATTGAACTGATAGACCTCTTTGAGACTGTATATACGCAGTGTATTTTGTACACCCATTTCCAACCGAGTCCAACATATACATTTACGCACAAACATCTGGCACGGACCAATTAAAGTAGGAATATGATTCAACGTTCCTATACGAATCTCCACACGTCGTCTCTTCGTACGATCGTCCTGCAAGCTCAAGTTCCGTTGCTGGTGTTGGTGTTATCATTTCCCTGAGTGCTGCTAAGCTTCGACCTTTTTCAACATTTAGATTCTGCAACATCGTAACTCGCTCGGCGAACGACAACACTACAGTCATGTCGAGCTAATCGTCACCATGGGGTAAAAGTATTGCAATAAGCAGTGCCGAGGTGCGGCTCTTGCCAGTGCCACCTCACTGTTTATGGTCTACATATGGTTCATAGAGGATACTAGGGTCGTCCCGAAAAAGAACTAGTACTGAAATACTTCTACAGCCAAAGCGACTGACGTA
The DNA here is from genome assembly GCA_016628065.1 of Suillus lakei. Classification (NCBI taxonomy): domain Eukaryota; kingdom Fungi; phylum Basidiomycota; class Agaricomycetes; order Boletales; family Suillaceae; genus Suillus; species Suillus lakei. Next base: position 47,101 of record JABBWA010000190.1, on the reverse strand, counting down.
TGGGAGTGCACCGTTCTGGTTTACGTTGGAGGGTTTATGTAATAAACCATGATGCATGATGCATGATGACTGTCGTCGACGATGACGAGTTCAAAATGCATTTTGCCAATTCATTTTCATGGAAGTTCTTCCAAATCCGCAGCTGGAAGTCCTGCGATATCATTAATCCGACCGTTGTCTGAATCAGCGGAAGCGGCCCCCGCGCGTCGCGTCACAGGCGCCACTGACTGTAATGGAACTGCCATTGTCGAGTGAGGCACCTAAGTGATGTATAGGTATATAAGGTTCCCCCCAATGCCCATGCCCATGGTAAGCATCTTTTGGTTTAGTGATTCATTCGCATTCCGTGTGCTAGTTCCGTATCTTGTACCCGATGATCGCCTGCGGAAGAAGCCTCGCATCGCACATTGTCCAATTCATTTCCTTCCATTCTCTCACCCGTCCGAGTCGGTCGGACCTGCTACTGAAAAAAGCCAGACAACACTAACACTAAAGGTCGCTCTTAACCTACCGTACTATCACTCGGAACGTATCGCCTCCTTGCACCAGCAACAACGTCTTATACTCTTTCTCCGTGTCTTTCACCGCCTTCTCTCCCCTTGAGATCTTCGAGCAGCCACCATCGCATCTCCCGCCTTCTCTAACATCCTATCACTGAGGCCCTTAGCTGCATTTTCTTCCATCATCCGCACGCGCTAGGACCAAGTATCTGTAGTATCATCGTACTCGGGCAGTCTCGACCGCGAGTTAGGGGAAAATGTCTATTATTTCTTACTCGGGTATACTGTTGAAGTCCTACCTACGGACCAAGAACAATTAATAAACAAGGAACGACTGTCTCTTCCTTCTATCAAGGCCTGACTACGGGAGACCAAGGAGCGATCGAAACGGGAAGACGATGATAGGCAAATTGATTTTTGCCTCTTGGCAGGTTGTCTGACGGGCCATCAGAGAACTCGTGAGTCTCCCCAGGGTGCTTTACGTTGCGACGTTATACATGGCTTTATGACTTTATATTCCAATATAACGAAAATATTTTCTATATATGATCATACATCGGCATATATGACAATATCTGCGGCTCACCAGTCCTCTGATGCTGACAGGGGTGCTTGAATGGGGAATGGCGGCAAGGTGATGTGCGGTTAGTCGCGTGATGTCAACTTGTACCATCAACTAGTTCCCTGCTCACCTAGACGATCTCAGCGTTGGTAACATCGCATAGCCAATAGATTGGGAGGCTGATCAGATCTCACTATGTTTATCACTTTCATTCGGTGATTCCCCTGCTGTATTGCAACACTTAGCTTACACTCCCGTTCGGACGTAGCTTGGTATGTATCACCAACACAACATCTGAACTTGTCCCAGTTATTCAAGAAGGTATACTGCGGGAAACAGATTGTCCCGCTTTGCTAATGCCTGTGTCACATATGACTCTTAAGAATCACGATATAAAAAGCAGGCAGTGTCTCTGGAGTAAAGGAACCGATAGACAAAAGGAAAAACAAAAGTCCTTCACCTATGTAAACAAGAATCAATGTAGTCATGAACCTCCAGCCATCGCCTGCGCGCCCTGCTTCAGGATTTGTTGAATGGCTGTGTTGTTAGCACTACAAGATTCAGGTGAGCTGGGGTGTCTCTTGCTGTCATAATGGAGTGCGTACATGGAGTAACCATCGTTAGGCGAATCCCCCGTTCCTGCCGCTGGTGTTGGGGAGTCGGTTGTGTCTAACTGGATAGCATTGCTTGACTGGGTAATGCCGGCCGAGCCCCACTACAACGAGCGTCAATAAAATGCATCACAAGGAAGGGAAGTATTGACCTGGTACTGCATGATGCCTGCCAATCCAGCGCTGTTGCCCACTGCAATAGAGTTTAGCATGATTGGTCATTATCAAACTGTATCTACATACTCTCCAAAAACGAACTGTAGCCCTGTTCTTGTTGCGTGCTGTTGGCAAAATCTGTAGTCGGGGTGACGTCCATGACCGCTGCAGGAATAAGAACATGAGTACATTGTTGTCGATCGTTGAACTGTGACAGCACTACCTGTACCGGATGCGTAAGGAGCATAAGTCGCGTTGAACGGGACGAAGTTGTTCAAATTGGTTTGGGTGACTAGACCGAATCCGTTGAGGACAAGAGGCTTCCCAACGCTACAAGGGATGTAAGTCAGACATCATGCTGAGCCACGGGCTTCAACTCACGCGGCAGCAGACTGAGCCGATTGCTGAATCCACGCAAGTGTCGAGTTGATTTTGTTGTCGACGGGATCAAGGTTTGGGTCATTGGGACCGTACGATTCCTGGTCTGGAAATGCCTGGAAAGAACCGAAGCCTATGTTGGGGATGTTAAGGATGTCCTGACTGTCGACACCGGATGAACCATCTGTTGTGGAGTCGATCGAGCTGGAGACTTCTCGCGTTGCTGAAAAATGATAAGAAACATCGCAATCCGATGGCATAGACCAAGGTACCTGTAGATACCCAACGACCCCTTATCATTATCCCGTCTTCCTTCAAGGTTCCTGCACGCTTAGCGGCTGCCCTGTTTTTGCGTCTCGACTCAGCACGTTGCTTTATGATCTGCTCTTTTGTCAAAGGAAGGGCTCTGCGCTTCTTTCCAGGTGCGGGAGAGGGCGTAGGTGAAGCTGTTGGTGTGACGGGGTACAACTTCAGACAGTCTGTGCATTGGAATCCAGACGTTCTATAGAAAATTGAGAACCGCGACCTTGAAGTAACACTGTATGATACCTACCCGGCGGAGACGATGTGGTTGGGATCGAGGGACGCAATAAATGCAGCCATTATAGCGTGCCACTTCGTGACGGTTTGTGTGGTACATGTTGCACTAGTAGGGATGGTCGAGTTGCATCTGTCACATGGTGAGTGATATATTCCAAGGCGATAGATACCTGGCATGGATTACCTAGCGTCATTCGCAAGCTCCCAGCTGAACACGGCAGGGCTGTTGAAATAGCGTAATACGATCTGCTTGGTGTAATTCTGGAAGGCGGTCAAGATATCGCCGTTCGTGTAAAATTCGTCGTGATTCTGAAGTGCGAACTGGCGGACATATAGATCCATACCGCCTGTAAGAACGGCAATTTGTCCAAGGTTTGAACACCAAGTGCAGTGTTGGCTTACCATAGTCATTTGAAAGAGTATTACGCGGCGAAGGGACAGGAATAAGCACTTCAGGTGTGGTATTGCTGTATATTGTTGTGTTGGGTACTGGATTCCAGTTATTCGTCAGTGACATGATGACATATAGTCCCTTGTTGCTCTGCCATTTGAACCACTGTATCAAGTTTTTGGAGTCCAGTCGGTCCGTCGTTGATGGTAGGTAGTGCCGTTCTGTATCAACTGAAACCACGTTCCACTCTCCGGAATCGCTTCCACATCTGTCGATCAAGACATTAAAATCGTGAACCTCGGTAGACAGACGATGAACGAACCGTTAAATGCCCAAATCCTGACGACCTTGATACCGGTATCAGATATGTTCTTCAGCACAGTTCCAGATGTCATCATTCGATTCCAACGTCGGCAGCCAGTACAAGTTGGTCCCGATGAATCTAAGTGAGCTATGGTGCGATGTGTTTGCACATTCTATGTCGATAAAAGGAAACGCTCTTACCTTCCGTTGACAGAAAATCCATCGCTGCTAGAGCTCACGAATGGGCTGCTACTTCTCTTGGCGATCGTCCTTGAGGGAGTCGCTGCAGCCAGATATGACCATATGGTTAAAAGCCAAAAGTACAGATAGAGGTGCATGGCAACCGCTGCTCAGGGAGAATGGAGGTGGCAGGAAGCTAATACTCACCCGGGCGGCCGTTCAAGTTTATAAAACTATCTACAAGGTGGGTTGCGCATGGGAGCACGGCACGGCATGCGTATTACAAGCGCGCAAATGAAACTTTGAGCCTGTTCGCTTCCAACTCGGGGCGTCAATCAGCAGGAACACGCATTGACATATCCTTTGGCAGCAGAAGGGAGGCTATGTCGAACGTTCTGCTGCAGTGAGCGACGGATGGCGGCTAGAATATAGGTTCCTGTGCTGGGGAAAACAGTGAACGCGAGGACGCGACATGATATTGCGACATACACAAAAGACCGTGGCGTCTTCTAGCCCATCTTCATATACATAGTAGCCATGAACCGACTTACCCTACAAATACATCCAGTCGATGCAATGCCGTAACACTGTTAAAATGGATCAGAACGTAGAGCTACACAATAATACACGGGGACAATTACATAAATAACATATAAAATCTGCATTCTAACCTTTTGCTTTTCCGGCACAATTGGCCACGCCGACGGTAGAGCACTTCAAGTTGCGTCGAACTATTCAATGTCTCAAACCCACAGGCCGCCGTCAGGGTTTTCAATATTTCAAGTCGTACACACATAGGTGTAGCGTAGAGCGTTGCACACAGTTGCAGAGGCGCTCTAGATTGCCCTTTGAACGTGCTGCGAGAGGCTGCAAATATTGGCATCCCCGATGCCTACTGGCTTGTGTCAAACTTATAGCCCAGTGAGCATTCAAAAGTCTTCTATGAGGAATTCTCACGTTGGCAGCTCACGCGCTCACCTCCGAGTCCAGACACTTGTGGTTCTCTTTGACGCCGAACGTCTCGGGAGGCTGAGGTTTCGTGATGCGTTATTGTTAATCGTCCAATCCCATCGATTTCTCTGGTGCGCGTGTGTTCATGCATAAAAAGTTCACCCTTATATTTTTCCCATGGGCCATGGTATCCTATGCTCCTCAAGCAATGTATATATCCAACTTATCAAAGTGTTACTTCGAATGACGGCACCGTGATCAAACAGGCGCACACTTGCCAGTGGACGTCTACCTCGCCCTTGGCCTTTGATGCATGTTGGAGGATCAACTCAAATTCTAGTCTTGATTTAAAACGTGTGCGCATGTTTAACTACGCAAGTCATGAAGAAGCGCTTTGAGAAGTGAATCGTTGGTGATGCACAAGGAGCATGGGATAGCATGGGAGAATTTGTAGAGGGTGGCTTATCAGAGGATTGCAGGTGGAGTGACAGAACGAGCGTTGAGAGTCAGACGCGGAAAGCGGATGGGCCAGCCACAAAATTGCAGTCAGAAGGGCACTGAGATTTACGTTTACGCCAGGGCAACTATGTAAGTAGTACATGGCAGAGCGGAGTTGCAGAATCTTTCGGTTATCGACTGGGCACATCAAGTTGATGCACATGTACATCAAGGAACAACTGCACAACGCTTCTCTGATCTTCACTCATCGCGATGTCATCGGGCCGCGATCAACGGCTCGAGATGGCGTCTCCCGATATCGCTGGACTATCTGAGTAGCCCCTTACATTATGAAGGTATCCATCTAAATGCCCGGTCCTGTGCACTGGCTGTCTGCAACAATCACTTGACAATTTGAACACCGCAGTTGCCGAGTGTGTCGCCGCATCGGATGTTCATCGCTCTTTGAAATCGGCCGAGGTGCCGTGGTTCACATATCCATCGCTACCACTGCAATAAACTCGCAATCATGAAAAGTTTCTGTGAGGAACTCGTGAAAGAGGTCTCAGATCTCAGTAGTATACCAGACAAAGGCCTATATATATGAACATATGTATGTTGTTGTAAAGTTTCGCTCCAGTGATATGTATAAAAATAGCAAATAGTGACAAACTTCGTTGGGCGTTTACTAACACGAGGGCCAACTCAAGGCATACGAATGCCTGTGCTCGTTACTCCGCACTCTTACCGCACTCGTTTTAGAACAGCCAAGACCGAGACCCTCGCCCAGTTCGTCCAGCATCTACACTGGAACGATGCTTCTCTCAGACAGTCTTCGCTCTTGGCAATCTATTGCGTTCATTTTAGTGTTATTGTTCTCGTCACTTATCTCTGTTGACGCCTGTGAGTGTGCTCCAGGCTTTTCTCAGTGCCTCGGTGAATACTGACAGAAGACCGGGTTGGGCATCAGATTTTGTAGTGAATCAGCCAGGATCATCCACATCGTGGAAGAATGGCTCTCCTTATCCGGTTTCATGGACGATGGGCTTGCAGAATGGCATCGATACCTTCGATATCGAGATCACGCGACTTAGTAGGGTTGGGATTTATTTTGTGGCAAAAGCACGTAAGCCTCCATAGTTCGTTCCTCTTAGGACGTCTTTGATAGACGCTAATCTCTTTCAACAGTGCCTGTTACTATGAGTAGCCTCAATGTTGTCCTTCAAGATGTGCCGGCAGGCGACGACTACTTCCTGATTTGCATCAATTCCACCGTCGGCAGAACCTACTCTGTTTCCTCCCGCTTCTCTGTCGTAGACGCCAATGCCACAGGAAGCAACCCAAGCCCCGCTTCAGCCCCAACAGTGACTGTCAGCGGCATACCAAATCCTCTCTCACACTTCGCGCAGACATTCGGGCCTTCTACGAATGGTGTTGCACGCCCGGGATGGGCCGGTATCAGGAGCCAGGTCACAGCCATTAGTGTGGCTGTGGGAGCTGCACTGGTTGGGGGCGTTATGACGCTCTACTGATTTCTTTTAACCTCATTACAGACTATTCCCTTCATTCTCGGTTTCGTGGGTAATCAGTATTTATTCAAAATTATTGTAGGCAATTGACCTGACGGACATTTCACAAGTGAATACACTTTTTCTAGATACACTTTACACTACCTTATGCAGTGATTGATTGTAGGATCTGTGCAACGGCTGTATTGAAATTAGAAGCAAATCCAGTTGAGATTGCATGCTCTATGTAGATGATCGGATCAGTTCATGGTGGCCATTTGATAACTGGTATCACGCAATCAAGATGTATACATACGTTGCTCAGAATAGTTTGTGTGTCGTGACTCATTCGTGCGGCAGCACGTTATCTCAAACTACATCAAGACGTTCATTGTGACCGACTTTTATCATACATGCTAACATACATAGACTGGTACTTATTTTTAAAGTCATTCACGGCAGAGGTGAGACATAAAGATCATATAGTGGATTTCTGGGTAAATTGCAAGCAAGTAAAGTCAATTGATGTCGAGGATAACTTTATCCATCTCAACGCACCTAGAGGTCCGGGTGATCGGGGACCGGGTTGCGGCGCCAGTCCAGATACCACCTCGGCTCCCCTTCCATACTAGTGAACTTGAGGGCAAACGCTTTCTCGTTCTCATGTACCACTCTCTCTGGAGCGTCAAAGTTGCAGTAGAAAGACATGACTATGATGGGTCTGCCCTCCCTCCGGCCATACACAGGTATCAGTCGAGTCGACTCCCCGAAGATCTTGCGGATGACACCGATGATGAAGATGCGATTCCAAACATGGTTGATCCCCTCGCTGCGAGTGTAATCTTGAGAGAGATCAGGGTAGAGAGGGCTCTGTTCTTTCACGAAGGCTTCGAGCTTCGCAAAGTCGATGGGATAACCAAACCAGAACAAAAGTGGTTTAGGTTTCTGCGAATGGGGAGGATAAGACACATCCGGGAGCGTGTCAAGGGAGTCAACATTATGCAACTGGCGGGATTGCACCTTGTGAGGATAAAGTCAGCATACAAGTATACGATTAACATACCGTGCGCCGTGCGACAGCTCCAGGTGTGAGCTCGAAAGGGACGATTGATGTGGCCATGGACTCGGAATTTACAAATTTGGTGTAGTTGGCCCCACATTAAATACAAGGTGGCAGATAAGCTTTTGACAACGGGGGACAACTACGTCATAGCAAGGGGCAAATACTTGACACTTAACCCTTTGCATCGAGCATTTTACCCCTTGCCATGACGAACGACCGCTCTTGGACTGTAAACAGGCCAGAGCCGCCTGGAACGAGGTTCGTTCGTTGCCCTCCGAGTCTAGGTTGCTGACCCACTCGGATGTGACATAATCGTGGTTCACATATCTCATCTTCAGCATGACGATTTATGAGATGCAAAGAATCACTGCGCAACAACATTTATGACCTGCGGTTTGAGATCTAAAGCTTGAGGCGATAACAGCGAAGCTAAAAGCAAACTCAAGAAGCAGCACCGATAAAAATGGCCATTTTAGAGCGGGCCGGAAAGTTTGAGTTGCATGCCATTGAAGATGACGGGCGAGGTATGCGGTGTGCATCAAGGACCATTCAAGGTGCTGGTAAGTTAAGGGAATGGCGAAATGGGTTCAACACAATTGCTATACGCAAAGCCGGTCGATAATCAAAGACAACCTGAATCGCTATACATTGCAGCTTCCGTCAGAATACATTGACTTCACTGGTTGTCAAAAAAGGCGTAGCCTAGGAATGAGCATGATCATGAGTCTGACTTATGAAATTCAATCGTAGCGCTTTTTTGATGGTAGTCGCGCCGACGATGTATTTATATCATAGCTTATGCAGGGTCAGTGCGTCGAAGCATGATTCGGTAATTCGAGCTCAATCGTTGAACGTTGAAACGTTGACCGGTCGACCAATGACTCGACCCTTGTTAAAGTCGAGAATTATCAAAGATGCAAAAAAGTGGATCCTGGCACTGCGTATGTGTAAGTAATGCCTGACTCGAGAACAATTCATTCCTTACGCATACGTGGGGTCTACGTGGCATCAGGGTATGAAGGTTGTGACTTTTCACGGACTAGACTGGGATATCTATGAGCAGGGTTCAACGGGCTGGTGCTCCCTAGATGATCAGATCTAACTTGCAAACAAACTGAATGCATGTGACTTTGAAACGGCCCGGTGACCATCATATGGAATATTTGTAATCAGCGCTGTATAGATGCAGAATCTAAATCCTGCTCCTTCCAAAGTCCCGAAGCATCCAACATGCCTGAGATCACGATTCTCAAGCGACCGAGGGAGGAAGCTGTCATAACTCAGCGGATGTTCTTCAAAAAGACTGCCCGAGGAAAAGTTATCAAAGGTATTTTATAGGTTCATCTCATCACGGTGCTTCATCTATTCATGGCTATTTCTACTCAGTTCTTCGCGAACGGTACCTTCGAGACGATATATCTTGTGGTGTTGACGGCTGTAGGGCATGTGACGCGACAGCACAGACCGTTCTTTCGCGTTCCGGGGACACCACCCACAGAAATTTCCCCACTGGGCACTATATCTTGCCCGATACTAATGTATTTCTTGCACAGGTATGCACACGAGTATGAGGTCGTGTATCGCGCTGATACCTTACAGATGGACTTGATTGAATCCACTTATTTTACACCCCCCATCATCATCCTACAAACCGTTATGGAAGAAGTTCGTCACAGGTCATTACCCTTGTATAGTCGCCTCAAGGCACTCACAACAACTGACGAGCGGAAAGTATGGGTGTTTTACAATGAGTTCAGGTCGTGAGTCATCTTTACAAATGCACCTATATTGTCGAGTTGCGCTCTGTCGCGGTTGACAATATGTTACTTCACCTTCTTCTGTTCCGAACTGAGCCCAGTCCTTGATCTTGAAGTCGTTCTTCCACTATCTTTAAATCGTGGTATTCCCCTGGAGTGGTGTCGCGAAATCTCGTTACTGATATACGCGTCATAGAGAGACTGCCATTGTGCGAGAAGAAGATGAGACGCCGAACGACCGGAATGATAGAGGTCGGTGATATGCAGATTTGCATCGTTGGGTATACAAATAAAGTTACATAGGCATCAGGAAAGCTGCAGAGTGGTACAACGCGCATCTGACACTGGCACACCCTCCGATCCGAGGTCAATCAAATTCAACGCTACCCAAGGTTGTATTGATTACCGATGACTTTGCAAATCGCCAAAAAGCAGACAAGGAGAGAATCCCATGCATTTCAGGTATGTATCGTCTGATATATACTCGTCTCGCTTTCTCAAAGAAGTCCTGAAGTGCGCAATTATGTGGAGGGCATGAAAAACTCGAACGAACTTCTCGATTTACTTTCGGCAACTGGCTCAGACGAAGTGGAGCCCACCAGAGCCGTTGCAGGGCGTACTGCGCTCTATGCTGATGTGCGGTGAATATGGCTTTGTAATTTCTTAACACTTATATTGCTTTTTAGTATCTTCCGATGTCCACCCTCTTGGCGGGTGTCAAAGCCGGCCAACTCCATCAAGGTCACTTCAACGCAAACCAATATAACTACCTCGAGGTTTGCGACAGATGCCTCCGCGCATGCCAGTGCTAATTTCTTTCAGGGTACCGTTCCTGTCCCTGCGTTCACGAAACCTGTCCTTCTAGTGGGCAGGGAAAATATGAACCGAGCAGTACAGGGGGATGTCGTGGTGGTCGAAGTATTCGACGAAAGAGAATGGAAAGCACCAACTGACGAAGTCATCGACCAGGAAGGCAAGCCAACTCAGTTAGACTGGCCGACTGACTGTTAATTTTTCTTCTCAGCGACACTCAAAAACGACGATGCAGAGGACTCAGAGGAAGAGGGTGACGACCTGATGGTGCATGAGCACGAATCAAAGGCTCTTCGCTCCGAACATACGAAAAAGGCTCCTACGGAGAAGCAACCGACCGGTCGAGTGGTGGGCATCATTAAGCGCAACTGGAGAGCGTATGTTCCTCTCCTACTTTTTATGTTCATTTGATTCACACGTGCTTTTGACATAGATATGTTTGTCACATCGACTCTACGAGTCTCACCTCAAGTAATGCTACATCACTCGGGCTTCAAACTGTGTTCGCTACTCCAGTCTCGAGACTTCTCCCTCGCATCCGGCTACGTACGCGCCAGGCGCCATCACTCATTGGAAACAAAATCTTGGTAACAATCGACCGGTGGGAAATAACCTCACGTTATCCGGAGGGTCATTTTGTACGTACGTTAGGAAAGGCAGAAAGCAAAGAGGCCGAACAAGAGAGTCTCTTGTTGGAGTTTGAGGTGCCATACAGGCCCTTCGGAAAGGCGATTCTCGACTGTCTGCCGCCAGAAGGCGAGCAATGGGTTGTCCCGCCTAAAAGTGCAGCGAGTTCGGAATGGAGAGACCGTGCGGACTTGAGAGATCTCATTATCTGCAGTATAGATCCCCCAGGTAATGCTTTGTTGGACACTGTAAAGCAGGCACACTGACTACTTGAATCAGGCTGTCAGGACATTGATGATGCCTTGCACGCGCGTCGTCTGACGAATGGCAACATCCAAGCTGGCGTTCGTAAGTTTCGCCTTTTTCTGTTCCTTACGTTAACACTCGTGACGGTCAATAGATATCGCGGATGTGTCTCACTTTGTCCACCCGGAGACTGCGATGGATAGCGAAGCTGCAGCTCGTGGTTCTACGGTGTACCTTGTTGACAAGCGCATCGACATGTTGCCCGCGCTTCTTGGCACGAACCTGTGCTCCCTCAGACCTCATGTTGAGCGATTAGCGTTCTCAGTCATTTGGGTTAGACATTTTCCTATGAATTGCTTATCTATGGTGTTTAACTGATTTCGTGATAGGAAATGACCGAAGACGCTGAAATAGTAGACGTCCGTTTCACGAAATCTGTTATCGCATCCAAAGCTGCATTCGAGTACGGAGAGGCGCAACTCCGAAAAGATGACCCGTAAGCGAGACATATCTCAACCTATTTTCCTGTAACGCTGACGACTCGACTGCAGAAAACTAAATGATAAGCTCACACAAAGCATCCGACTATTGAACTCCCTTGCGCAGAAACTGAAAGCCAAGCGGATGGCAGCTGGCGCGCTCAACCTTGCATCGCCTGAGGTCAAAATTCACCTCGATAATTCCGAGTCGTCCGATCCGGTAGATGTGGAACAAAAAGCGTTACATGAGACGAACTCTCTGGTTGAAGAATTCATGTTGCTGGCCAATACCAGTGTAGCGAGAAAGACTCAAGAATCTTTCCCGCAAACATCGGTACTGAGGTATGCTTCTCTTGTCTGCTGCACGCACTTTCTCAGCCTTTCACAGACGGCATCTACCACCACCACCCACAAACTTCGAGAAATTGCAAGACATCTTGCAAAAGCGAAAGGGACTCAAACTCGACGTCTCCAGCTCGGGTGCACTAGCAGATTCCCTTGATAAATGCTTGGTGTGTTGTTCTCTGCCGTTCGTGCGATTCTGTTGATCGTTCCACTGCCTCAGGATCCAACAGAACCCGCTTTCAATACATTAGTGCGCATCATGGCGACGAGGTGTATGCTGTCTGCGGAATACTTCAGCTCCGGCAGTGTCTCGCGAGATACGTTCGGGCATTACGGTCTTGCGAGCCCAATTTATACACATTTTACCAGTCCTATTCGTCGTTACGCGGGTATGTGGCCCGCACAACACTCACCAGATCCCTCGTATTTACATTTACATTTCTTAGATGTCCTTGTGCACCGCCAGCTCGCTGCCGCCATTGGTTATACACCACTACATCCATCTCTTCACTCCAAAATGCATGTTGAGCGCATCATGGAAGTTGTTAACAGGCGCCACCGGATGGCACAGATGGCAGGTCGCGCCAGCGTCGAGTTCTACGTCGGACTGGCCCTAAAAGGCCGAAATGAGAGGGAAAAGGAAGTGATCGAGGATGCCTTTGTCATTAGGACATTCCGGAATGGTCTTGGGGTGTTCGTGTCTAAGTAAGTACCCATTCATTGTCAGTCATTGAGGCGTTCGAGACTGACTTACTGTTCCTTAGGCTTGGACTCGAGGGTCTGGTGATGTTCAAGCGGGACACTCAGTTTGACGCGGAGAACTACACCATCAGCGTCCCTTCATCCGATACTGGGCGACCGGATGTGACAATATCTGTTTTCGACAAGGTCACTGTGAGGATTGAGGTTGAGAAGGATAAGAATACTCAGAGAGGGCGGGTTAAGATGACGCTTGTCAATCCCGTGGATTCAAGGGCATTATAATTTTAAATATTTGAGTTGATGTCCTCGCTTATTAATATTTGGTTGACTCTGATCTGTTTGACGTAAGTACTGGCTGACATGACTTCAAATCCGTGAATACTCTGGGGACACCAGGTGATAGCGGCGTCTAGAAACACGACTCGTTTCATTATTTGCAGATCCTCAAAGGATTTCCGGAATGAACACACGGGTGGACGCTGTCATGACGCAGTGATACAGGCGAGGGAAGTTGACAAGTTGAATCTCGACTCTCGAGTCACAAAAGTACCCGCTATGATTACAGAAGGACTCATGATTGTCTTCATTCATCCATGGTCTGTCTAAAGATCTAGGGAAGACTATCATGATACTATTATGCATCTGACTCTATCAACAGTCCATCATGCTTGGTGACGCTATATTTCAACTTACCGAGCTTGGAGAGCCGCCCAGTGAATGGACCCCTGGTAATCTTTTGGGATGGCCTAATTACGTTCTATCAAAGGTGGAGAACCAAGTCATTTTACCCCTCAGGCGAATCAGAAGGCACTCCAGACATATTTGGCCCGGTCCGCTCTGGATCCGTCCGGACGGGCGCTAGACTAGCGTTTCCCTGCATTCGTCATTCCCATCTCAACGACAATGCCAGGTCCTAAGAAAAAGAACAAAAACAAGGCCAAGGCAAATGGCAAGGCGAAGTCTCCGAACGCCTCATCCAGTCAGTCAAAGGATGCGGACCCAATCCCATGTTTGACCTTGGAGGAGGATGAAATGACGCGTTGCAACCAGCCAGCAACAGAAGGCTTTCCGCGCCCCGAGCGCTGCAAGGTCCACCAAGCCCAGTACCGCACAATGTACAAGAAATACAAGGATGCTTCCAAGGACGTTGACAACATCAAATCTGGGAGGGAGATCCCGACGAAGGAGCAAATTCAGCATTACACGGATACGCACCAGACGCTTGAGAAAGCCCGTTGGGTACGCAAGTATCTCGAAAGCATTCGCGTGGAGAGGACTGGCAGAAATATTCACCAAAGACGCTTCTTCTTAAAAGGTAGGCCTGCCGCACCATGTAATATATTCGCTAACACGAATGTGTACAGTTGATGATGGACACAAGATCCGTTTGAAGGTCCTCGCAAAGGAAATGGTGAAAGCTGTCGAGATCCTCAACAGTCTTCAAGCACAGGCGCTGGATCTTCACATCATGAACAATCCTGGTTGCGAGTGGATGAAACCGGTTCAATCACCAAACAAATTTGGTGACACAATCGAAGCAATCTCCACAGAGGCAATCATCGAGGCAGCTGAAATGACACTTCCAAACGATAGATTGAAGGCATCTGCACAGACATTCTCTGCGCCAGCGGATGAGGATCTGATTGATCTAGAGCACCGAGCGTAAGCCCCATCATGTCCTAGTCGCTAGTGATCGGTGATGACGGCGACTTGTAATTTGTTCTTTCCAGACAAAAAGCTCGGCGAGTGGATGCTTTCAAAATGCTCACGGAGCTTGAATCTATATCACAAGTCCTTCGCGACGAAACGGGGTTGGACTACCATAAAACTGCATCATCTGTCATGCAGAATATCTTACAACAGTATGCACGGCGGATCATCTTCCACGAGCCAGACCTCTTCTTCAAGTCCCTCGACAAGGTCTCCTTCACGGATCTCGTCCTGGACGATGATTTCTCTAATGAAGACGTGGCTAAATTCATACTCCTATTTCAAGCGCGGTTAGATTTTGGATTAGTGTGGTTCAAGGATGCGGTACTTGACGCCCTTGTGATGTCGAAGGGCGGTACCACCGCTAATCTCGGTGATTTTAGTAAGTAGCGTGGGTATGACAAAACGCACCGTCTTATGTCATTCAGGTCGTCGACACCAGGTCCTTGGGGGATGGATCTATAACTGTGCCCACACGCACACAATCCCTAACGAAACTTGGTGGGCGAGTGTCCTCTCTTACCCCACAAGTGTGCTCGTGCTGACCATAGCACGATCAATCAGCACATACTTAAGTGCTTGGAGCCGCCTGCCAACGTCGAGAATCGGTTTGTACGTTTATGCAATAACTTCGACGACATGATCAGATTTCTGTCTTTTGGAGCAATTGGAATGGTACCACCTCCGACGTTCTGCAGCAAACAGTACAATGGGATTGACGCTATCGCACCCCGGAATCATCTTTCTCTCTCTGGGGTCGTTATTACCGACATGGTGTCAAGTCCGAAGCCTCTACATATGATTGGCGCTATTCCCACCCAACGCCGAGGCAGGATTCCAGGATGTATCGTCTGGGTTGAGCTAGAGACGAGGGGATACATGTTCGGCGCTCTCAGAAATGAACCTGACTCATTCAATGATGCTTTCCTCCGAGAGCTTGGCGCGCGACCCGACCTTTTCCAAGTGATAACACGGTCTGAGACGGACCCAGGACGTGACGTTGAAGTTTTCGGTGCTGGTCCCACAGGTGCATTACCAGCGATGCGACATCGTGAATTTGAAGCTCCCCCGGCTCCCTTTGCACATCGCCCAACAGGCTCTGGCGAGTGGTTTGTCACAAGGTCCGCAGTTGATATATTGTACGGCACAAATGCCAAGATGCCAGGCGGCACACCGGAAAAACCGTTCCATGGATATCTCCAGGCGCTGAGCAGGGGGCAAAGTGCTGGCTGGTTCTTCCACTTCAAGAAGTTCCCAGTGAAGTACATCGTGATTCTAGATACAGTCCCGAATCGGCACCATTCAATCCTGGCTAGGAATGTCGCATGGGCAGCGCTTTGTGCGCGGGGATATGGAGAAGGCGGGATTGAGATGAGGAAGTATGCGAGAGCCTCAGACAAGCTGTTTCAGAAGCGGGCAGAAGAACTTCTTGCATGGATGCCAGAAAGCTGGGGTGGTTGGCAGGCTACGAAGATGGAAGATGACGCCCATGAAGGTGCCAAAGCAAGCACAGGCGAAGAAGAAGTAATGGGAGCAGACGGAGGACAAGGCAAAATGGAAGGGGGATTGGAGTGTGTTGTGAGCTGAGTCTGATAATGATCAGACACGCCAACATTATTACACGTCACGGCTATCCTGCTAGTGATATCCTGTACATCCATACTTATGTGCGCCCTCATCATCAACTCCCGCCATTGATGTCGTAGTCACTATCTTATGCACATATCGATCTCGAGCGCCGAGGAATGTTACGAAAAATACCGGATTGTATGCTATGATCAACTAGTATGTACTTGTGAAGGTTGGCAAATTGGCCCAACCAACAGCGGATGATTCAGGGCTTCAAGCTTCAAGTTTGATCAAAGGGATATACCGGCGGGAATGAGAGTCGTCAACGTTGAGGTGTGAGAGGAAATGGAAATTTGAGACAAATTGTTTCTCTTTTTCTCATAGGGCCCTGCGGCATGTAGAGGAAGCAGCATGAACTCAGCAGTGGGACACCACCAGATACGCGAGTTAGTGTCAACTTGTGACACCCTAAGGGCTTGGACACGGGGTCAAAAATATAGTTCCAAAGCTTGTGGAGGATGACGAGAAACTCGTTTTGGTGATCAGATGAGCCAAATTACTGTATGAGGGACTGAAACTCGGAGGACAGCTCGGAGATTTTGGCCCATGCGATATCAAGAGGAACATGGATGGGATCTTGGGCGTTCGACATAATCAAGGCGTCACAGCCGTACTGACTAGCATTGATATTGACGACTGGACCTTCTCCAGCTGCCTTCTGAAGGCCAGAAAACAGTGGACAGGAGAAACCGAGAAAAGCCAGGGAGCATGCGGATGTGTGAGACGACACCATCTCATTGCATAGTCAATTGCCACATTCAATAGACTGACAGAAGGCATTATGAAGGCCAAAGCTGAGCTGCGCAAACTCATCCGCTAAGGCTGCGCCAGTGTCACCTGACACGGAAAGTTCATGGAGTGGGGTGCGGAAGTGTGCTATTTGGGTCAAGAATACCGCGCGACCTTGCTCAACCAGTTCCACGGCAGTTGTCAGAGAACATTAACCATTATGAATATTGCACGAGAAAGCATCTGGCAAGGGAGGAAGTGACCTCCCTGAGAGCATCATGCTGGTCCAGAAAATTCAACGCTGTCCGATTGGCAACCAATGCAGAGCCATGCTTCAGCTGCTCGGCGACAATTATCCGTGACTTAGCAGCATTAAGATCGTTGCATGTGATAGGTAGGAAAGTTGCAAATAGATCCTAAACACCTCATCCAGGTGAGACGCCCCGCTTCCAGAATCTAGCTTAGGCTATTGGTAAGATTGTTGAGAGACACATCGACCAGGATGACCAGGGGTATGGAGGAGTAGTGCAGCACGGCCGAGCTCAATCGCTTCATCAATGTCAGATGGGACACTCCACTGCTAGAACTTATCTGTCTCCAAGGCTGGCGGCGAGATTATTGGAAGACAGGGATCGATCAGGGTGACCGGGGGAGTAGTGAAGCCTGATGGAGCTCAAAGATCTCCAAATGGGACGCCCCGCTGCTGGAAGATAGTATCTGACTCCAAGGCTAACGGCAAGATCGTTGACAGACGTGGATCGACCAGAATGACCGGTGCCCCGTTACTCGATCACCAACACGAATGTCTACAGTTGATGATGGAGATAAGATTCGATTGAAGTCCTCGTCAAGGAAATGGTGAATCATTATAATTATACTCTCAACAATCTTCGAGTTTTTTTCTTTCGAATAAACATCAAAATGAACCTGCGAAGATGGAGAGAGATGGAATTTATCATCGACGAAGACGGAAAAGTAGGTAAACAAGAAGCGGGAACAAGTAACATAACTGACAATCAACCATTTGCAAGACACAGGAAGTACAATCACGATCACGAGACTCCGAGTCGGACGTGTTGGCGCCTGGGAATTAAAAAATTGGCAATATCATACGCCCTCCACCTAACTAAGTACTACCTCCTCAGTGACTCTACTGGATATGCAGCATATGGTTCTTGATATGTTCATTTGCGTTTGAGAGAGAACCACGCTACGGTAATCAATGAAGACGGTGAAGACGCGTCGAAAATGTGGGGCTTCCCCAAGAAACAAAGGCAAGTCTAATTCAGGATATTCTCCAGGTACGAATAGTCTGGATCCTCTGCATAACTATCAACCAGAGTCAGCAGTCAACAGAGTTCGAAAAAGCTGTAATTACCCGAGGTTCAGCGCATGATCTAGGAACAATCCCAGTGCAGCAGGTAAAGGTGGGGTGAAGTCGGACAGCCGAAAGCTTTTTTTCATCCGCAAACACTCTGCCAAGGAGAGTCAACACCACGGGAGCGATCCTTTGGCCAAGTAAATGAGCGTATACGCCAAGGACGCAATGTCATCCCGCCGACTATAACCTGCTCAGAGAAGATTTACCGGTCTGCGGAGCATCGTGATACACAGGTAAACTCATGTGTATGGGAGTGGACATTGATACTCATATATGGCAATGTGCCGTGGGTGCACTCGCCGGATTTCAGCTTGTGTTTCCCGGTTGGGTCGCGGTAGAGCTTTGCATGACCAAAATCCACTACATAAGGTTGCAACTCCCCGTTAATCGGGAGTAGGATGTTTTCAGGTTTGATATCGATTCGCGGTGGATGACATCTCGGTCATGGATATCTTGCAAAAAATTTAGCTACTCCAGTCAGTCAGACGGACTGCCAAGACAATATGCACACTCACAAGCGTTTTTCCCAATACATAGACCTCACTAATGGGAAGGGATCCCCCGCAGGATCGCATATACTTTTGGAGGTTATGTCCAAGTCGTTCTAACACCATGATTCCGTGGTCACGATAGCTGCATATCTAGTGATATTTGGCGATGCCAGAGATACCCGCAAGTGTCGTGTACGCTACCTTCTCGTTGGTTGTGAGTATGGTGCCGCACTCGGTTTTTATCACTACACTCTCCGCTGTTTGAACCTTCCGCACAAAAGTGACACAGCCTGAAATGGAGCTAAATATATCAACAGCGTGTATGCAGCTGCATTGCAGCAACACTGAAGTACCATAAGCGCCCTGGTCGCAGAACGCTTCTATCCAATACTGGTCAATGAAAGGCTCTGGTTTCATGAACATGCTGGGTAGGTGAGAACACATTGGTGGTTGCTGACGAGTTGGAGGGAAGACTTTGGAGTGAGTTGAAAGTTGCAAGTTGCAAGTATTTATATGGGTACCAGCGACTACCCACCCAGAAACCCCAACTCCGCATTTGTGTATTATTCGGCCGTTCATCACAGTGCCGTTTGAACACGTAGCGAGCTTGCGAGCCAAAGTGGTCAAACGAGTGCTTACTAATCGAGTGAGCATACCAAAGTGTGGCGCGTTTGTTTACACTCATCTTATCTTCTGACCACATCTCGCTCACTCGACTTTGATCTCACCACTGCCCCTTTTAGTGTCTTGGTAGTTTTTGGTAGTGTCGTGCCCTTTGTTCTGTTGCCCCCAAGTACCTCACACTCGAGGATTCGGATCTCGACGCGTCGGCTGTCAGCTTGTTCCAGCATCTGTTCGTATTTTGAATGTTTCCAGGACTTACACACTCAGCTCGGTGTCTCGTCGCGTCGCTTCAGATAATCGTGATCACGTGCATCTACATGTGGTAATCATGTGACCGGCGGCACACACTTGCCTTCGAGAAGCACACTCAAGTTCTGTACATTCAGACTATCTATGTGACGCGGCACTTGTCACAAATCCTAGAGACCATGTCCAAATACCATCTTATATTGCTCGAAACATAATATAAACACTTCGTATACTCATCATTGATCAAGATTTAAATGTCCATCTGCGTACAGGCCCTGTAGTTGACTACGTGGTTGTGAAATTTACATCTCCCCACATTTACAGCGCTTGTCCTCCGCGCTCATACTGCTCAGGGATGCATCAATTGGTGTTATGCATTGTATATTTATTGTTTTAATGGTGATCTAAATTATGGTTTTCAGATGCTGTGTTAAAATGGAGGTGACAGCGACAACGTAGTTTTCGGCATCCACGACCACTCACTACACTGCTCCGATTGACCAATCTGTCTGCGCCTCCATCCGGTGATTTCACTTGGAGGGTCATGCGCCTCTCGATTGGCTCTTGTGGAAGTTATTCCGCAAGGTATAACAGTCCTCAGCAACCCAGAAAGTATGTATCAATTACGAGCCCCACCACCTTTCATCGACTTTGTCGGGCTTCACGGACCAGCCTCGCCAGCTCTTGAAAGTCTTTAACAACAAGGTCCACCTCACCGCCGTCCTTCTTGTTGAGCATGTTCTCCCTTACCTCACTCGGATCTTCGGTAGGTCGTGGCACGTATATCGTCTTAAAGCCGACGCTGGCGGCACCGAGGAGGTCCCATCTGTGCGCAGCGACCATGGCTATCTTGTGAGGAGGCAAAGATAGGTGATATGCTGCGGATTGATAGACCTCTTTGTTGCTGCTCGTTTATCAGGACACGAGAATGGGGAAGACAGTTGTCAGAGTCTGATGACGCACGGCTTATACGATCCGAACATTTCTGCCGAGAAGATACCATCCCAGGGAACGCCTCGGTTCTTTGCCTATAGTCTTGGTTAACAAAAGGGGGTGACATGTACTGCTGTGACTCAATTACCGAGTCGAGAAGTAGCCTGAAATTTCCATTAGATAAAGCGAGGATGTAGACATAGTTTTTGAGCTCTGTCAAACCGGGAATTGTATCCTGGTATGCTACATAGAGATTGTTAGTCGAACGCGTTTGTTGCTTTCCAAATGATTCCCACCATCCAAGTTGTGCCAGATCATGGTGAGCTCTTCACGATCTGATTCCCCCCATATCTTTGCAAGACGAGACCAGCGCGGCATAGTGAGCATATTATCCAGTATCTGCGACATCGTTTCTGTCATGAGACGTAAATGATTGTGATTACGAGTTACTTACCTCCCGATGCATAAGATCCATATTGAGAATACCTTCCCCGCCCTGGGCTACTATTTTGCTGCATGAATGGGAGTGTCAAACCAGAAGCCAAGATCGACGAGTGATGGACTTGCATATGAGCAAAATATCCGGCTCGCCATTCTTCTGCGAAATCGATTGCGTCCTGCGAGCCTGATGCGAATGCAACTGGACTAAGATAATGCTAGGCGAACGTAAGGGATAAGCTACCTTCGAGAAGCAGCCCCTTGCTGAAAATGGATACTTGGCGAGTGACTGTGCTGTGCCAGTTGAGGACGGTGCCGAATACATCGAATAAGTAGGCATCAATTTCGCAGAAGTCAAGGTCTTCGGCGTTCGTCATAATCGAGATCGCTAGTGTTCTTCAAGGGACGGTAACCTTGAGCTATGGCGGTGGTGGGATGGTGGTATCAGTAGGTGTCTGGTCACATGGCAGCATCAGGTGCTACCCTTCGGATCTCTATTCTGAGAGGCATGTGAACTTCACTTGATGGCTAACTCTACAATCACCGCTGTTTTGGTCTTGCATGGACGTACGGTACGAGCGTGAGTCATCTAAAACACGCCAATTGGATTGACATGGCCTGCGTCAGGATACGTAGGGATCAAATGACATTCAGCTGAGAACATGTTTGCGCTACTAAATAGTTGCTCGAACATATATCTGAGCTTTCATTCAGCAAGACAGACGAGATAGCTCGAGTAAAAGACGCACACGCTCTTGAATTCAGTGTCTAACAGCTGTACATGGTATCAGGGTCTCTCCTTCGCTAGTACCACTGAGTCAAGACTCAGTAGCCTCCGACAAGTAGGTTCAAAGGCGCCACATCTGTTCCCACACGGGCCGTCGCTTAGGCCTTAGGCCCAAGCTACATTGAACATTTGAATCACCGACTCGAAGGCCGATCGACGAGGCTTGAGACCGAGCAGTCACCAATACTCATCGATGCATCATCGAAGTGGATCTTCACAGTGAGTTGGACTACTTGAGTTATCATAATTTTTTACCTTGTCATATAGACAGCTTTTGACCGTAACTGTCCGTCGTGTTATACATGGTCACGGTGTGGCACTATATCGACAATATAATCAGCATAAAGTCACGAGTCAGTTACTGGCGACTAATGTCTAATGCTTTCAGAGTAGTTTCAGTGCAGCGTTGACTTCTTGAAAGGGCTCTTCGCCTACCGCAATTTCTCGGTGTTCCGTACGTGCACAAAAATGGGCGAATGGCAGTTGATTAACATTACACTAGCTTCATCACAAAGCACATGAATTGCACTTGTTGTGCTCTGGTTTCTCCAACCTAAACTTCACCTTCATCGTATTTGAAAACCTCTGGAGGATCATTTCCGATAGTTTGTGTGACATTGATCACAACAGACTACACATGACTTTAGTAAGCTGCATCGCAAGGCTCGGACACATCTACGAACCTGTAATTTGCTACGCCCCCCACCTGAACTCGTACTCAGGGCATTCATGTGTAAGCTTTCGTTCACCACGCTTCGGAGGATTAATCTGCCGTTTAGCCTGCAATCGCGTGAGCACGTACTCAAATCAATCAGGAAAGCTTACGATGCAAGAAACGAGTTCGCATTCACTGAGAGACAAAGACTAGGTAAGTTTTTCGAATATTACTTTTTGGGGACACAGACCGGTCGCAAGGGTTGTATATATTCCAAGCCATATGTCTGGGAAAGCTTCACTTCGTGATGAAGGAGAGAAATCCTGGTCCACTCACAATTTTGCTTCATTGCTAAAAACTACACTTTTACAGTCAGTGTGGCACTGTTCAAAAATGGATCTCTTACGAAGCTCATGACAAGGACCGCGACCAGGCTCAACATAACATTAGTCTAAAAATGCCAGGATAGTCGACTCTCAACATACCTGGTTATTAGGCCGGTTTCTGTAGGGTGATTGAACGGACGTGAGTCATATCTGCAAGATTTAGCACAGGGCTAACCTATAGTCCACAGGACCAAACGGTCAATCGTGCTCGTTGTCCTGCAAAATCGTCACAACGGAACGAACTGGAAGCAATGTAACGTGCCTTGAAAATCCTGACCGTTGCTTCCTCAAGTACCACGCAATGGACAGCGTAAGTATCAGGTCACAAAGCACACGTGAAGTGAGCGAAAGCGTGATCGGCGTGTTTTGATCAATTTCGAACGCCGTAACGCTTGTCATGTTGAAAGCTTTCACTGTGATCACAAGTGAAACAACCTGAGCTATTACACAGAATACAAGTGAGAGAAGGACAAGAGGAAGTCTTTTCGATAGCTTCCACAGTCGAAATGCGAAGTACGACTACGTGCAGGTGAGTGTCACCATCAAATTCAATGAGGAATCCTACTTCTACGAGCGCCCCTGTAATTCCGGTG
This sequence comes from Suillus lakei, assembly GCA_016628065.1. Classification (NCBI taxonomy): domain Eukaryota; kingdom Fungi; phylum Basidiomycota; class Agaricomycetes; order Boletales; family Suillaceae; genus Suillus; species Suillus lakei. Next base: position 23,946 of record JABBWA010000190.1, on the reverse strand, counting down.
AAGAGGATAGTTGCGTCTGCTCCTAATGGGAGTATCTGGAGCTTCAAAGAGTCGTCATATGAGCTGACAGCAGTATTCCACAGTGTCGACGACACGCAGATCATATGTGCAATTTGCATTGCGCTGTACAATTTGTCTAGTCTGGGCAGGAAGCAATAGTTCTATAAGCCACTCACAAGACTGCTGCTACCTGGGAAAATAACATTAAATTAGTGATTCGTATTTTTCATGCCAGTTTCACTGACTGTGAGCTTGATCGCTCGATGATCGTTGGCGAAATTCGCATAATATACATAGGTCTGGATGATGAGACAACCGAAGAGACCGGCGTCGACGAGCGAACCCAATACCACTGGTCCAACAATGATGTATGCATTGAATGTCGCGACTTGAAAGGACGAGGGGGCGGCAATACTGCTGGAATCGGTAGCATTCATGAGGTGCGTTAACATGGTCCACTTTCCCAACCCGTCTTAAATAACCTGTTCATATCTTCCACTCAATGCCGCAGCTGATACGGGCTGTCCAATTTGATCTTGTGCCGCCGAGCGCAACGGAATTGACACAGGTAAGTGGTCTCAGTCCTGTCAGCGAGAATTACTGGTTTCGTTATAATGTGGTCTGGCGATCCGTGGTGATCACTTTAGTTATGATACGTGTTTCAGTGCTCACTGGGCTCATTGTACCCCGGCCAGCAGACCCAATGATTATGTCTGCGCGCTCATCTCATAGACTGACATTGAGTATCGGTCACGACGGGTCATGTGAATTACTTTGATGGTAATGAATAAACATCAAGTCGCAGCTTTAATTTGATGTCAATTGTCCTAGTGCCTCGAGTTCGTGGAAATATCTTGAATAACCGTCTCGGTGGCCGAGGGTCGAGACCGAGCAGTACAAAGGACGATAAATAAACGCATGTAATGTCTACATAAGGTAGTCCTTGGAGATAATTGTTATAAGGCTATGAGTCCCCCCGTATGAGCATCTCAGTTCTTTCCAAAGACTAAGATATTTTCTACCAGCTCTCGTTGCGCCCGCTCCCCTCTGATCACCAGAACAATAAATGAGATTTTTGGGAAAAAAAAACCAGCAGCCACCGATACTCATCGATATGATTTCCACGGTAAGTTGGAGAAGTCGATGGTGCATAGTCCAACGGATTTTCCTACCTCACCGCTGGCATCCACGCGTACCAGCAAGGCAGGAAAGCCACTATCGCATCAAATGGCGATGAGCATCAGGAGATGTAGGGACTGGCCGGAGTACCGAAGCTGAATCCAGGCACGTTGATGGATTTATCAATTGAAAGGGCCATACACAAAATACCACAACACCAATGCAAACTTATCCGGCTTCTCGGGAATGGTTCAACAGAGGAAAAGCGTGTAGAAAGACACAGGAGTAAACGCAACCAACGCAAGACTCTCAATCGAATGTATTAACGCATAGAATCGAAGTCGAAGTGACAGCGACAGTGATAAATCACGTCAAGTGACAAGGGGTGTCAAAATGTTATCGGACAGTGCGATAATCGTACCGTGGTTTATTCCATCCAGAAATTAACAATAGGTTGGGATGGAGCTCTCCATCCTATACATGCGCTGTGCAAAGTTTTCAGAGATACCGGGAAGTTTCAGCTATGACTGTTTCACATAAGCTGGCACAACATACTCACTCAGCTCGAAGGGACCAAAGACGAACATACATAGTCCAATGACATTCGGGCGACTCGAAGCAAGTATTAATCAAGCGTGGTGTACAGTCCGTGTGTGATCGAATGACCACAGCTTCAAAGAAGAGTCCTTGACATATGGAAGTGGTCGGCGCGTTGACGCTGTAATCATATTCTGGCACTCAGAATCCGACTCTTGGTCTGTTGAATCCCCGTCGGAATTATCAGAATCAGCATCCTTCGTATCCTCATCAAAATGGCGTGACCCCGATGCTGACAAAAGATTAGAGTGCAAGGGCTGGAATGCCACGCAGCCAACCACATCTTCGGTCGCAAAGATCAGTTACGAAGGGATGAGGACGAGCGTTTGGTATACTTGCCTCCGTGTGCGCTGAAAGTCATCTTTGGGGTGATATTCCGCGGCAAAATCGCTGATGACTGCTCAGAATCCAATTCATCTGAATCTCCGAGGTCAAACATCGAAAGGCATCCATTCTACAACCAAATTGTTAGCCATAAAACCCGAATGACCGACATCTGGGAAATTCAATACCTGGTCACCGACGCTTAACCATCTCCCAGCGTAATCTATGTCGAATTCGATTTTTTGATTTGTCAAGGTTTTGCGAGAATCAGGGGACGTATTGAAGACTTTCACAGGTACAGATGTATCACTACGAAGGTCCCAGGCGTATATTGCGTCGTGTCGACGAAATGCAGCATACAGAATATGCGGTGTTGTCGGGTCAAACTTCAGCTGTGAGGAATGAGATCAGCTTTACTACTAATTCTTTAGACAACATACCTGCGTGACTCCGGAATGAGAATCTGCGCCTCCTATAGGCATGATAGCTGCTTGATTTGACTCCGAATACAACGCAATATTATCCATTGCTTGTGAAGAAGGTGTTAGGCTGCCGATCGCGTAGTAGTCATAAGAGGAGGAGAAAGCTATGCTGGATATGATACCTGAAATTAGATCAGCATCTGTACGAGCTAGTGAACCTAATATCTTGCCTTTGAGGCCATCCTTGCTTTTCTTAGAAGGCGTGGTCGGAAGGCGATCACCTTCTCCAGGTTGTTGAATATCGAAGATCTCGATGGCATCTTCGAAGCCGCAGTATAGTCTTGGTGCAGAGGATACCCATAATGATTATCATCAATATGAATGGAAGTTTAATTGCAGGCTTACTTGTCTGCTGTCAAGTTGAACGCGAGACTATGAGGAGCGATGAACCTCTCGCGATGATCAATAATCGGGTACGAGGCTCTCAGCTGGTGGGGTCGATCAGCGGTCCGACGCAAACGCACATAAACAGTAGGTACACTACCCTTCCATCCGAAGCATCAAGAAGCTTCACCGGACAGTCACGCACAGAAGCGACGAAACAGTACGCTGGAGCATTGCTAGATGATGCCCCAGGATACCAAGCAAAATTGACAACTGCTGATGACTGCGCGAATGTACGTTTATGGTGAGCGGAGAACTGTGTGCCTTCGGGATGCTTTGATAGGTGGAAAAGCTAAATCGTGCGCAAAACAACTGACCTTGAACGTCTGGACTTCAGGATTTAAACTATGTCTGAGATTGTGGATGACTCGGACAACAACGATGCTCACATATTGAATAGCTGAAATGCTCTGTTTTCGCACTGGACGAGGAAGCTGGATCCATCTGCACACCTTCAGTGTTGTGACGTTTAATGGTGCTCAAAGTGGTTGACTGAAAGGCGTACCATTTGGCACAGCGAGCGAAATTGTCTGCGAAGTCAGGATCCACGTCCAGATTGTTTGTTAGGACAAGGTCGGGAGGGTAGGAGACGTCAAGCTGAGGAGGCTTCCACTCCATCTCATATGCTGAGCTGCAACTAGTAAGCGGGGTTTGCCTTGAAGCTTGGTGGCAACAACTGAGTTTTACATAATTATAGAAGTTTCAAATTTCAACTTCAACTTCAAGCTGGTCACTAGTGTCAGCATTATATTCAAGTAAATGCCGATGTCGATCTTCGAGTTCTTGCACTCTCTTTGAGGAAAGGACTCGAAGAAAGTCATTTGGGCTTTTCCATTCGTACGGGACTATTTTGATACTTATCTTCAAATCAATGGCTCAAGTGGCAATTGGACGACAAATTCGACCTTCAAGAAACAAATTGCTTCATCAATATGGACTATGCTATCACGGACGTTGGAAAGTATCAACTAGTGCTATCTTAGGTGAAGACTGTGTAGTTCACCATGCTGAGCCCTGCACCATCGAGTCGAGGCACGAGTTACTGCCTGTGTGTCTGAGCAACGAAGTTGACATCATCCCTCATTATCCATCATTCTCAGATACTATGATGGCCAATCGACTCAAACTAACCCACAGGGGGAACGGTCTCCCTATGATTGTGCTTTGAGGGCAAACTAGCGTTGTTTGGGGTTCTCTACCTGTGTACTTCAATCCTGACTCACTCCGAGTAGGTTGGTGACTGCTGCCAATTCTCATTTTCAGCAGAGACGATGATATCCACATCCAAACAAAACGCTGATACCTGTGACACATGTCTACACGTTCAGTTTTGATCAGGATCGGGAGGAACGGAACATCATGGAGTCAATCTCGATCCATCGACCGCAGATCCATTAGCGCTGCCCTGATGATCCAGGTTGAGACTGTTTAGAGGCGTGCTAGAGGACGTGTAACGCTTCAACGTCGTAGGTCAAATGCCCAATTTGTCGAGCGGACTGCCTATTCACGACTGACTCGTGAACCAGCAGCGTGAAATATTCTTCAATTCGTTCAACTCTTGCGGAAGAACACACCGGAGCCTTGTCAATGTGCCCAGCTGCTTTGTGCTTGTGATAGTGCCGGGGGGGGGGGGCACAATGTCGGCTACAAACGGACCTTCATCTCCTCCGAGTCATCCTTTCATCTACCTACCGCAGTTGGACGCGCGCCCCTCCTCGGAATTTGAAATACATGTTCACCATCATTTTCTTTCGCACGTGATCACCTCGAGCTCCGATTTCATATTTTAATTTCAGTTATCTACCTCGAAGAAGGCAGTCGCATCTCTGGCACGAGAATAACTTTACTCTGGCTTCTGCACCTTCTCGATATGTCTTTCCCCTCCCAGATATATCGATGCTTGTAATGATAGACAACGGAAATTGATGACGGCAACTCAGAAGCCATTTCAGAACAGAATTGAACAAGTATTGGTTCTGCAATTGCCGTCCGTCTAGGACTGTAGCACAAGCGGCGTGACGCGAGCATTTCAATGGTCCGGTAAGAGACAACATATCAAACTGGCTATGGTGATATCTATTGCAATAGTGTCGGTATTCTTACCCGGTCTTCCTGTACGGCTCTCGGACCCTTGTGCTTCGGCGACCAAAGATCCTCAAGTGCTCGGTCCGTGCTCGATCTTGACCCCTTTCTGGCACAGATCATCACAGTGAGCCGTATCCAAGGAAAGTGCTTGATCCTTGTGGCACATGCCTGTACTGCTGGTTTTAATCAGGACCGCAAAGAGCAGGTCATTGTATCATGGAGGAAATCGTGATACATCGACCGCAGATCAATATTGGTGCTGTGTTCTCTCCAGGTTGAGCTAGTAAAGGTGAACTTAATGCCTGAAAGAGCTGTGGACGCAATGGTCAATCTTTCTAGCGGATTGCCTTGCGATGATCTGTTGCGGCGGAAGAGAGCCGCGGACCAGCAGCTTGGAAAACTCCTCAAAGTATTACAAAAACCTATTCGTACCTTCTGCGCTCGACGCGATGTCAATGCCACTACGAACGGAGCTCGATCTCTTCATCCTTTCATCCGCTCAACGCAGCTGTCACTTGACACTCAAAATTCAAAACGCTAATGCCGCCTCATTGAAAAATGCATGCCTACACTTCTTCTTCTCCCTTCGCACATATTATCTTTCGCACGTGATTGTCTCGAGCCTTTCCGATCTCGTCTTTCATTTCAGTTATCTACAACCTCGAAGAAGGTGATCGCATCTCTGGTACGATGATAACTCTACTCCCTGCACAATCTCAATTCGTCCTTCCCCTCCTAGAGATCTCAACGCTTGTTACGAATGAGGAAATTGATAACGGCGTCTTGGGCGCATGCAAACGTTCAAATTCAGAACAGAATAGAACATGCGATCGACGTTAAAGATATGTCTGATTGGACCTTGCCTTCGGTACTACAAATACTTTTGGGTTGACATGAGGCATGATATTCATTTTCTATGCATTTTTGGTCTAAACTTTAAATTAGTGATCTCTGCGTAATGACTCCAGAATCACGCTCGAGAAGGCACTCGACTATGACTCAATTCTGCAAGACGTTGAGGCTCCCTGTAAAATGGAACCAATGACCAGGTAACCGCCGACGTAAAATACTTGACCATCCAGGAACTTCGCGAATAGGAACTTTCCGAATGCATCATGCATCATCTTCTCCATCCCCGAATGTATTGGAATACAGTTCGTCGCGGTTACGAGGAAATCGCCATGGAGGGGTTGCTTGGCTTTGAGTCTCTTCTTGTCTGCATCGTGATAATCGATCATCATTGAATAGATCATCATGTGCTATTACCCGGAATCAATTCAGAGTGTCCTTACCCGGCTCACGCTTCTCGTCAGTTCTCGTCCCACTTCCGAAGAAAACCTCCCGATAGATAGAATGTTCTTGACTACCAACTTCATCCAATACCGCGGCAACAGGGTACGAGGTGCGCATGATATCGACCCGGTACTCCAACGATCAAAATTCTCCCCAGGGGACGTCGCCATTCTTGTCCTCGAGGTCCCCGCCTACTTGGACAGGGGCAGATACTGAGCTTTGACCAACACTTGTATTTGTCCAATCTCCAATCGCTCGGACCGGTTGTACGCGAGGCTCAATGTTTGACCGTGACCTCCGTGATTTGAACACAGCCGGAAGCGCGTGCGTTCCTCCATTCGCAGTTGGACGTACATACTGTTTCAGTTCTGTGACGTCTTAGTACGTCGGCGGAGTGCAACTCGTGTATTCCGAATCTGGTACCCCCTGGAATGAGAAACTATGAAACGTGTGCCGTACTGATTCGCTGTTGCAAGGTGCTGCACTGTTGCAGAAACTTAAAGCACCACCACAAGATCAGCGTACCTGAGATGATAAGCCCGTCTAGAACACCAACTCCACAAAGCGATGGAGAGGCACGAGAACCACGAGATCTGCCAAGTTTACCCCAAACTTCATTCCTAAACCCGCGCTCAAATCAAAACTCGTAGATAGATATAACCATCTCCATTGGGGGGCTTGATCCGCGAAGCCCTTCGCGATGTTATGTACGTAAGTCGTAAGTAAGTAAGCATACAAACAACGACTGACGAAAAACTGCTACATGACGAGGAGCTATCTTCCAAAAATATATACGGGATGGGCATGAGGAGAAAGGAAACTGGTGTGTTTGGAAGAGTGGAATATGTGGCGGCAAGATTCAGGATGGAGGGTGAAGGGAAGTAGTGAGGATAAGGAGAGTACAAGGAAACGGGTGAAAAGAGGAGTGTAAGGAAACGGAGGAATACAAGGAAATGGGAGTAGAGCAAGTAAGTAGTACAAGGAAACAGAGATTCACTCGTGAACCCTTATCCCAAGTCACGAATGGAGCCAACGAGACTCGCATGTGGAGTCGATTACAGTAGAACAAGCGCGAATACGCAACTGTAGACAAGTGACGTGAAACTAGAGGGACTTATGAGTCTAAGCTGCGCGAGTGCCTTGAGCGAGCGTGCCGAAGTGTAGATGGGGAGATAGATGAGGAGAAAAAACGATTGCGAAAAGATGACGACCACAGGAACCAAGGCCAATGAGAAAATGAGCAAAAGAAAAGCCATGCGATGCGTGAACTCTACATTTGCAAAGAGAGAAAACAGACAAGGCGAGAGGTATGTCGTGAAACAGCGTGGGATCATGTCAATGCGTTGAGAATCGTGCGTCAGATGAGGAATGCCGATGTAGTTGTCGATGCAGGAGATGACGAGATGGAGACGAGGATGAAGGGAGGAAAAAGACGTTCGAGACGAACGAGCGCAGGACGTAGAAGGTTTGGAGCATCCAACCGTCTAATACTGCTGCATGCTGCCCGTCTCGTAGTACTCCCCCTGCCCATACTCATACCCATGCTGTACCTGTTCACCCTCCTGCGGAAGAATCATAGGCGGATGCAAGTATGTCGCAAACAAGCTCTCTTCCTCCTGCGGAAGCATCATCGGCGGGTGCAGGAAATCCATCCCGTGTCCGTGCCCACCACGTCCATGCCCATGCCCATGTGCATGTGCGTGCCCGTCAGAGGCTCCAGCAGCATCAGGCAACATTGGAGGGTGCACGAAATGCGGGCTGCGTTCAGCACCGCCGTTGCTCGGGTGGTGCCAGAATGCGTTGTTGCCATTGCCTCGAAAGACAGTGTAAGGGCTGAAGAATGGGAAGTCCATGCTGCTTCGCCGCGAGGACGAAGAGGTACCTGCGCTCGTTGCAGCCAGAACCCGTTGTGAAACTGTCCCCTCCATAAGAGGAGTAAGAAACCGCGCTGCTTGGTGGCTCTGACACGCTGTCCGTGCTCATGCGACGGCGCTTGGCAGTACGACCAGTAGTGTTCGAGTTCAAGTTGACATTTGTTGTTGCATTGACGTTGTTGCTTGGGACGCCGCTGGGGCTATTAGTCTTCGGGGAGGTGTTAGACGAAGACGCATTGGAACCCGCTTCCCCGTCGATACTGTCAACTCCAGAAAACGGTAACGCCTCGTTCGTGCCACTGCTGACACCAGCCATGCTGGGCGGCACCCAGTTCTGACTGAGATAGTCTGGGTGGTATGGCCCTGGGAAGGGGTTGTATACCGCATATGTATCACCCAACGCACCCATCAACTCACTGCTGCCTCCCATGCCCGTACCCACCATACCTGCACCTGCGCCCATGGCTGCACTCATATTGTGTGAGGCAACGGGCTGTGTCGTGCTGTCTGGTGCCAAAATTGGCGACGGCGATGGAGTAGGACGACGTGAGACGCCTGGAGACGCGGATGGAGTTTGAGTTTGAGAGGGCGTCTCGGAGGGAGTGCCTGGCGTGTTGGAGGCGCTTGGTGGCTCGGTAAGGGAAGAGCGTTGCGCACGAGCGTCGTGACGGGAACGTTTACGGATGATGTCTGACTTCATACTGATGGGACGAGCGGAGCCGTGGAGCTTATAGTACAGACCGCATCTGTACAAATGTAAGGTATTAGTACGAATATGGAAGGAACTAGAAATGGGAACTTACGCGTTGCAGACGGTCTTTCCTTCGTCGTCTTTCCTCCACAGAGGCGTTGCAGTCGTATGGCAGTTGTAGCACTGCGCGCTGCCTGTAGAATACAGAGTTAAAATTAGAATGACGTTCAAATATATCCCCCTCACGAAAGCCCATTAAATCGAAATGAAATTGGACTTACCAATGATCTCTACGACTTCGCCCCTGCCTGCACCTAGCCCCATGCCCGCAGTCGCAGTCGCAGTGACACTTGGGCCCGCACCCGAACTCGAACTTACACTAGTGCCAGCACCCGTAGCTGCACTTGCAGCAGTTGCATTCGCACTCGCACCTGTGCCTGCACTCGGACCCGCACCCGCACTCACACTCGCAATTGCAGCTGCTGCACTTACAGCAGGACTCACCACCTCCCCAACAGGCGTCACAGAAGAAGAAGGCGGTGGCACAGCAGAGGCCAACGCGGACAACGCAGAAGCCAAAGACGATGCACCACCGCGTCGTCCCTCTCCATGACTAGCACGCATGGATTTCGGACGCGGACGTTTATGCTACCAAAGGGAATAGAAACAAAGCGTTCGTATCAGCAAAGGTCCACGCGATGTAGACGAACGAGAAACGACGCACCAATTTACAATAAAGACCACAGGCATTACAATTCAACTCGTCATTCAGACCTCTTCGCCATAATGGGGTGTGAGTGGCACCGCAGTTGCTACACTCAGCCTTTACGCCGCCGGGAGCAGTAAGCGTTGCTTTGCCACCCGGCGCAACACCTCCAAGAGTGAGAAGTGGGTTAAGACTTGTCGCGGTAGCAGAAGCAGGCACTGTTGCAGTCGCAGTAGGTTTCACGATGGTAGCAGCAGAGTGCTTGAGTGCAGATGCTGACGGGGCAGCAGACGAGGGACTCTTCACGCTCCCAGAAGCACGCCGTCCAGCTTTGCTGGTCTTCTTGGTAGCAGAAGTCTGCACAGTGAGTACCGGACGGTTAGTTGGCGTCTTGCCGGAGCGCTCCTTGCCGCGAGTGCGCGGGTGGGATTGGGCGTGAGTGTGCGAGTGAGAAGGGGCTGGGGGGACTGGGAACGAGTCAGGAGTAGATGGCTGTGGTTGCTGCTGCTGGCGAGAGTCACTCATGAGGACATCTTGTTCAGCAGAAGCTGCCGCGGACCCGCCAAGAGGGAGCTCGCCCTCAGGTTGGGTGGAGACGTTGTTGTACTCGTCGTACCGCATGACGACGTCACCTTCGTCGTTTCCGTCCTCTTTCGTATCGTCAGGTTGCGCAAGGGAAGCGTCGGCCATTTGGTCATCTTCGCCATCGTACTCCTCACCTAAAAGCTCGTCTAGGGGGAGTTCAATGGTCGGACGAAAGATGCTAAAACCGGTTGCGCAGCCACCGCTGACACCTTCCCCATAGCTCATGGGGTTAGTCAGGGTGGGGGTGGAGTAAAGGATTGCGGTGGGGCCGAACGAAGTGCTAAAAATGGGAGGGAAGTGAAGTTTTTCGTATGACGCTACGAATTTTTCGTAGGAGTCGTTTGTCGCGGAGGAAGAAGAGCCATTCTGGTTGGATGAAGTAGAGGGGGCGTCGGAAGAGGCATGGTTAGTGCCAGAGGTTCCGTCACCTCTCCTACGCCTGCGACCCTCTCTGAACTCGGCACTGGGCCTGAGGTCTGGCTTGGTAGGGCTGGAGCCTTCACCAGAAAAGGTATATGATGATGAAGAGGTTGCAGGAAAAGAGCCGGGAGGAGCGTCAACGCTGAAAGTAAATTGCATGCGCTTAATGGTGCCGGGCCGGGCGTTCTGGGAAGCCTCTCGGGAACGTTCGCGTTCGACGGCTCGCTGACGGATGAGGTCAGTAGAAGCGTTCCGTTTGAAGTCAGGTGCTTCGAGAGATTCGATAGCGCTACAGAAAGTAATTAGTATTAAAAGCTGTGGGAGGAGTGAAAGGAGTCATACCGGCCCTTCTCCTTGTCGAGTTTATCGCCCATGTTCTTTGACAACTTCTTAAATTCTCGTTTGGACTTTGCATTGTCGGTGTCGACCATCAGGTTTTGCAAGTGCCAAAGCCGCCAAGAAAGATTCTCGAGGCGTTGGCCCTGCTCGAGATATGAGGCTACTTTGGTGCATACCTATGAAAGGGGTTAGTGAAAAGATTAAATGAGATTAGATACGATGAAGATTACTTACCTTCCAAGTTTTTGTGAGCGACTCGGTGTCGCTCAAGTTGCTAAAAGCAACAAAAGACTTGTTACCCTATACACAGGAATATTGCATAGTGTTAGCGCTTTAACGAATGAAAAAATGAATGAAAAGATGACCTTAAACTTGAGGTTGACGATGGACGGCATGGACTGGTGAACGTCCAGAGGAACAACGAGGCAAGTAAACGTTAAGTTGCAGTGTGCTTGATCAGAGTATAAGAAGACTTTGATTGGAACGGGGAACCCAGGCGTAAAAGTCTGATGCCACTTTGCTTACGAGATCAGTTTCGCTTACTTAGTAGCACGAGGCCCATCAAAATATTTCATTTCGCAAAAATTTACTGTTGTTGTTATAGTTTTTTTCTTTTTTTTTTTCAATTCAGCGACCCCCCCTTTGCCATCGTACCGGTATCCGTGCCTCGACAACGTGTCCCGCAGTTGCAAGCCAATTGAAAGCGAATGTAATTTGCATTGTAAGTAATCGCATTTTAATTGCATACGACCGCCTTGACCCGAGTCATCCGTTCTACAGTCTTCTACTAGTCGTCGTCGACTGTCGACTTCTCTTCTCTCGAGTCAAAATCGAAACCCAGCTAGGTACTGGCAAGTACATACTCCGAATATGCCTCATGTTCTTCACGATGTATTTCATCTCCACCACAACAAACCCAATCTCAATACCCTATGCCCTACATCCCGGTTCCCCGGACGACTTGATCCTTAATTAAACGAATGCTGCACAGCCTCAACTCCTCCATCAGACACCCATCCATTTTAAGTAATCCCCTGTCGTTTAACCAAGTGACCCCTAATAAGGGCGCAAGTTATTCTGCCTCGAGGCCATCCCGCGGTCATTTCGCTTGCAAAGTCCCCCCCAAATCACCTTCACCGTGCCGCTCAGCGCCCGGTCTTCTCTTCTTCACTTCCCACTCTGCCGCCGGCCGATCCTGCCCGTCGTCGACACTCACTCATTCTCCCCTCCATCCTTCTTCTTTCGGCCGTCAATTTCATCCGTACACCAAGCATCCATATGATGGTTGTTTAGTCCCCCGTCACTGATCACCGTCGTCCCACTAGCATTTTATTCTCGCCCCATGACCTTCTCACATACCTTCTGCAATTGCACTTCCTAGAAATCATCCCACCCTCTAAGTATGGCCATCGAACGACAGAGGGGAAGCTATGTACATCATCCATATCCTCTCACACGTTTGTCTGCTACCACTCGTGAGCAGTCGTTTATCTTCATCGTCACTTTTACATTTTCAGTCTGCGGAACAAATAGCCTGTCATACTCTGATATGTTCAACCCTTTCCAGCGCACCAATGGACTTTCCCCTCATACGTCCGACGATCTCCGCCCTCCTTTATGAATCGCGATCACATCACGATCCGTGTGGGGGAACGTCCCTCCTCCTTTCATAATCAGTACCGCCACCGTCAGGGCATCCCAATATCTCATATGGCACTCCGATCCTGTTTAACGTCCATCACTCGCCACGGGGCCTGCACCATGCGACCCTTCAAGCTCCACCATTCGTAAGTCATTCCTACACAAGAATCGTCGCTTGGGAAATTCACTACCAAAACAGTCTTCGACTGACACGTACAGATGTGGAGTAGTACGTCCAGCTGAGTTCATGTACCATCAATATACGGCATATGCTCTTCGCTCGGCCGCTAGTAAGTTACCATTCTCTTATCGTTACTCCATAGACGTACATTCGGGCAGTCCTACGAATCAATGCCAAGCCACCGAATTACAGGCGTTGCTGACCAGCCCGTCCCTGTTAGCAAACACTGTCCACCCAATTATGTATTTGATATCACTACTACTACGCCCGGACCGACTTGTCATCAATACTCCACTATCATGAGCTTACAATTATCAAGGTCCAGCCTAGTCCCAACGAGCCAAGCTTCCCTCCCACCCCCAACTGGAGTATTACGGTCATGTCCTAAGCAACACTCCCACCACAATTCCAAAGTCAGTCACACCGATCTCTCATAATGATCAACGAGCCTCGATCGGGATCGGCGTACTGCGGAATTATATACATCATTAACGTACACACTCAATGTTCATCTCAGCGGTCGTCAGATAGGGGGACGCCATGAATATAAGTAGCCGTCGTTGTATCTTGTTCTCGTAGATCATGAATGAATGTTCGCCGCTGGTGCTTCCAAGTTCTAGAACCAATAGTGTTAACAACGTTGTCTTTACTTGGTCAAATTGTCGCACCCACTGTATGTACAGACACGGAAAAAGAATGCATATTTTGGACTAGTACGTGCCACACCAAGAATATTGCTCGTATGTATATGGGTCAGGAGGAGATACATTATCTGCGCCGTGCACAATAAATGCCCATTTGCGGGTACCGTACTGTGCCACCCGCCATTGATGGTACTTATATACTTCATATTCTCAGATATGGGTTTAAGAGCGCCTCGAGCCTAACCCTTGGTGCTTGAAGAATCACCAGCGCATGATCCGACACCTAGAACCTCATCTTAATACCCCTTGGAGCGCCATTCATCACACGCGAGTCAACACTCATAACCTCATGTCATGTCCGGGCACGAAGAACTCAAGAAGTCAGTAAGTCCAGGACTCCACATGTGCAGCACAAGTCGTCCGAAGAGCGGTGTTTTGTAAAACAGCAGTCGTTCTCACCAGAAGAACCAGGAACAAAAGTTAAAGCCATCGCGGCAACGTTGTGAGCGAGCGCATAAACGCCAGGTATCAAATGGAAAAATGTAATACGCGCGCCTGCGTACTTCCATGATGCGAGGTACATTATGGCTCGAATGACTCGAATGATGGTTCGTCGGACGGATATCATAATGAAAAAGGCCCATCAGTAAATCTGTCAAGAGTAACGACCCTTTTGACGTGTATCTGATATGTCCGCTCGAAAAACGTTACTCGCGTACGATTGTTCGTGCGAGTAAACCACCTGCACTGTGCAGATGAAGAATCATCAAGTACGAAAGCACGTGCGGGGATCGTTCACATGACTCGTTGTTCCATATACAGACACGTCTATTGGTTGTACTTCGCGAGTCGTAATCAGGGGCATGAGCAAACAAGAATTCGTGCGTACGTGATAGGACCCTGCGTTCGCAAACGAGGAACATCATACGTTATAGCGGGCGGCTGTGTCGCCGAAGGATCTTAGCGCGGGTCATTGGTGAGCAGATGCAAGTAACCCCCCAGCAGGCCTAAATAGAAAAAGCCAGCACCGACACCAACGCAAACGCTCGAAACCAAATATTGACAACGGAACACGCCTCAGCGTGGCGCAGTTTGAGTTCAGCCTGTGATAAGTACATAGTCAAATCTTGACCGTTTGAAGCACTGTCCCAAACAAGACTCCAACGAATGAGTGGATGGCGGGATGAAAGGTAGTATGATGTGCGTATTGTAGTTACGCCTTGGTTACACCGATATTAGGATCATGAGAAGGTTTGACGAAAGGAATGGCGACGGAGTTAGAAGCCGAGGATTATGTGCTGTGCTGTGCTGGTGCGGGCGGTGGGAAAGGAGGTGAGGTTTGGTCCCGTGTAAAATTATACATGGTTCTGCGTCTACAGCATGTTTCCCGTGCTGGAATGTTTATGTGCAGCTTCCGCAGAGGTCGGAACTTACCCTTTCGAGTGTGTGCCAAGGGGCAGAACGTGGCATGACACGCGCTGCGTCCAGCGCTTTGCGGTATTTTGAACCTCGCCGGGATATAGGTCCGTCCGAGGGTGATTATAAGAGCCACTATAGCGAATACTGGAAAGACAACCACGGCGTAGTGGACACATAAACAGGATGATCATGTACGTACTTTGAAGAACCGCGACGCCAAAGAGAGACAACTTTTACATTTCGTCGAGTTTATTGCTGTGAGTTGGTTGTGAGCATGAATTGCAGCAACTAGACGACGAATCAAATGTAGGTGATGCAAAATAGTCACGTGGTATTACATCATCCAATCCAACTTCATCGTTAAAGAAATCAGTGGTTTCAATGTTTGTTGATCACTCTTGCTCCGTACCCTCACCCGTGAAACAAATTTTATCGTGTCACTCAAAAACTGTTGTTTTTGGCAACTACAGTCAGCGTGTATTTCCTGTTCACATTGAAAGGACGGAGACTGTCGGCGCTTCGAAGAAGGTTATCAAGACTAAGAAGGCCCCTTTATGGATTGAAGGGTATTGACGCTGATACTGCCGGTCTATGGAGGGTGAGTGATCCACTTGGATCTGGCACGTTGATGCTGATATGAAATGATGCTTTAGATATTGAGCTGGAAAATCTGATGGTTAAGGTCCCAGGTCATTCTAAGCTAAGTCGTCTTTCCATCCGTCTCGGGTGCTCGACGATCAGGAATATACATATCACAGTAAAAGGTCCTCAAGGAGGTGAGCACATCCGTTCGTAACTGATGTAGTCGTCGTCTCTAGCATCTTCTGGATCGCCAGCCGTCCCTCTTCACATCCAACTTTACCTCAACTGCTCGGTCTTTGGCGATGACCTTCGCCATATTTTCTTGGTCGAGATTGCAACCACGGGAGAACTCCCGGCTCCCTATCGTATGTCGTATGTATGTACTTTTTCGTGAGTGGATACAAACACGTACTTTGTCGGCATAGTGTTGGGCAAAGACCGAAAAGGCCGACACCGACATCTTACGAAGAGAACGACTGTGGTATGCGAAACACAAGTAGGAGCGATTGGGGCCAGGTAAGGTGAGTGGTTAGTTGCGCGCTGCGTTGACGTTTTCGGTGTGTTTGGCGATGAGCTGCCTCTTGGAGTCTGACTGATGCACACGTATGGTGGTGTAGACGCCGACAGTACGGTATTCTGGAATGTTTCCCTGCATTGTGACGAAAAATAGACAGTCTTGTCCTTTACAGCATGCAATGGGTATTACCCGCGGCTATTTTACTCGACGTTCTCCGCAAGGACAAGCACCTGCATATTCATGTCATATCGTGACCTTATGACATTGAATTGTCCGTCAATATTGCCCCTTTTCCCCCCACCTTGTCTTGTTTAGATTACTCCTGGTGGCACCAAACATTCCGATTATGAATCAACGATGCGCGTACCTCAAGAATATCTCATAGTATGTGTCATGCCGGAAAGCCAGCCACGTTTTCTATAAAGTAGGGCGAGAGTGACTACCTTTGTAGTCGTCCTGATCCTGTTCCGGTGAGCCTATCCTTACCCATCTACTGGATGTTTGTTAAAAACGTGAATAGACTAACGAAGATAAGTTGTTCGGGAGGTTTCGGAACCTCATAAAGTCCTGCACTATGAAGAGAACGGGAGACCGCGGCGCCGATCCGTGTCTGGAGGCAATTTGCCATTACCCCGAGTTGCTTGAACAATCTTCAAGATAAGATTGCGCAACTCCGATCAGTCGTTCCCTGTCTCCATGTTATCATATTCAGTAAGTCGATTTTGCATTCCCAGAATACTTCATCGACTAGAACAGGCTCCTGCATTGGCATCGCCGGCTCCGTTTTCACTGGAAAGGTCTAGTCCGATGATGATCTCAATTATTCCACTGTTGTGGTATTAAACTGATTTCCCTATCCAAGTGATCGCAGTTCGTACTTTCGGAACACTCAGAATTGCTATCGAGAGATTCGAAGATCTGTATTCCACCCCAATCCCTTTTCTTAAACACAAAGGTTTGAAGCTGGGGTGTCCGTATCTATGGGACTATACTGACTTGACGACAGGAATTCAGGTATAACGGGGCTCGGAATCATAAGGATGAACTTATTTTCTACGGAGAAATCGTTGATGGTACGACTTGGAGGAAGATATTTAAGAAGTTCGTCAGGTAATACTCACCTGAGACTCACGCTCGCGAAGAATACGAACTTATCGCCTATAAGTGTTTATCCGGCGGTTGGAACATGGTGGTCATGGATGCCATCGACATTGAGAAACATACATCCGCGCAAAGAACCGGTTCATTCGACAGTTCAGCTGGATGTCTGTGTCTGACTGTCAATCACCGAAGAAGGCCGCCCCCGATTTTATGCATGGGTTCCACGTTGAGGGCTACGTTCATGGCGACCGTCGTGACGTCTTTGTGCGAGATGGTGGGCAAGATGCGACAACAGCTGGTTTCATGCTGCTCGACTTTGATTGGGCTGGTCGGATTGAGTAGACTTTTATGCTATGTACGTCAACCGGAAGGGCATTCACCATCCTTGTGGCTCATGCGAAGGGAAGACTACGGTAGAACATGACTTGGAGATGCTGACCTGATATTTCATCCTGGGCTAGTTCACGCTGGTCAATCGCTGGCTTTGTTGATTTGGTTGAAGGCTGAAGGTGGGGATGTATAACACTATAGCTAGGCACTTGTAGGAACCATTTGTCAGGCTGCACTCGACATGACCAGTTTACTTACGCGCAGATGCGGTTTCATCATGCTGGGATTTCCGCTTCAAGTCTACGGGCCGTATACTTATGTAACTTAGTCAGGCTTTATATAGCTTTGTAGGTTACCTTTGCACTACTTCAATACGCGAAAATCGTGGCCCAGCTTCAAGTTACAACTGTCGAGGCAGCATCCATTTGCATGATATGTAAATATCGTTCCACTGGCGATTCAACCAATGGGTCGCCTCCCCTGTAAATCGGTTAGTGGCTTACTTAGTAGTTACGTTCTCCACAAACGTAATTAACTCTAATGGGATCTGATCGGATAAAAGGCGATTTACAGGCCTTCAGTCCATGTGTTCAGCCGAAACCTCAACCGTAGTCAAGCATGTACTACAGGTCATTCTTCCCTGAGATGCCAAAGGTTCCTGAATCAAACGTTCATCACCTTCTCTTCAACCGGCCTGACCAGCGGGAGTGGCCAGATTACACCTTGTTTGTGAATGCGGCCACTAGCCAGCGTCTTTCATTCCGGGAGTTTGTCGACCGTGTTCGCGATGGCGCTACTGCCATGGCTGCCGATGTGACACAGGGTGGGCTCAGTCTTCGTCCAGAGAATGGAGAGATTGTGGGCATATTGAGTGAGAACTGCCCAGTGCGTTATATACCTGTTTTCAAATTGAGATTCAAGTGAATGAGTTATATCTAACCTAGGATTACATTGCACTAATTCATTCGCTACTGGCCATCACAGTTCCCTTTGCGTTGTTCTCGTCCTACTCTACATCGTATGAGTTGAAGCACGCCAAGTCGCTCGCACAGGCGACCAGGATTTTCACCAGTCTATCGTTATTGCCACTCGCTTCAACTTTGGGTTTCCCAGCAGATCGAATTTATCTCTTAGACGGAGAGAAAAAAGGCTACACAAGCTACGATCAGCTCGTCTCCTCCGTCTGCAAGAACGACATTCCACGGCTGCCAGTCCGACATGCTACTAAGGACACTCTGGCCTACCTGGTCTATTCCAGTGGGACAAGCGGTCTTCCCAAAGGCATGTATCTCTTTTCTAGTCTTCACTTCTTGTATTGCAGAATAATAGATGCACTGTCCCCGCAATGTTGTCATACTGACCTCATCATACAGCCGTCATGATATCCCATGGAAATATTACCTCTGCCAGCCTCGGAGTGATGGTACAGGCTATGGAAATAGGTAAAATTCTTGCGGTATGTCTATGCGACACTATTTTATTGGTCTCGCCGAAACTTTCGCTAGCCACCGGTGTGGGACACCCCAGATGGGCTTCAAGTATCCTTCAATGTCCTTCCGATCTACCACTCTCTTGGCCTTTACTTAACCAGTTTCTTCAACTTCCTCAAACCTTCGACGACTATCATACTCCCGAAGTGGAACATCGATGCGTTCTTTGAGTGTGTCCCGAAGTAAGTGCATAGAAAGTACTACACTGAGTTCATACTTGATTCGCGATGTAGGTACCACATCACGACCGTAAGCCTCGTCCCGTCACTTGTACACCAACTCGTTCACCATCCACGGTTCAACACTGCCGATCTGAGTTCGATTAAAGGAATTGGCTGCGGGGCTGCACATCTCCCACCCCAGCTCGCCGACCAGCTTCGTACCCGCTTCCCAGCCATGAACAAAGTCTCTGAAGGTGCATTCTCTATTCCCTCCTCGTGCGTAGATCACTGTTTTGATGTTTGTTTTCGCAGGCTACGGCTTATCTGAATTCGTAAATCATCTTCCGTATACTCTTCACCCCCTGATCTCATCGCCTGAGTAGACAATGGCGGTCGCCATGAAACCTGTTCATGGCATGCTCAACGGACGCGCCAAGAACAAGCTAGGATCTGTCGGAATTCTTGTTCCTGACGTTGAAGCCCGCATTGTCCGTCCTGATGGATCCCTCGCAGGTCCAAACGAGGCTGGTGAGATCCACATCCGCGGCCCCACCGCAGCACTGGGATACAAGGGAAACGACAAAGCAACGCGGGAGACGTTTGTTGATGGTTGGGTGCGCACGGGAGACCAGTTACGGATCGATGGGGATGGGGTGCTTTTGTAAGTCGGTGACTATACCCCTCCCATACGAAGCTGATATGCCTTTTTTTTTTTTTAGCTTCGTGGACCGCATCAAGGTGAGCTTGCACCACCTACCACACACTTCACTTGTTCATACTGACCCATCCTCACAGGACACGCTCAAAATTTCAGGCATGCAGGTCTCTCCCGTGGAAATCGAAAACACACTGCTCGCTCATCCTGATAAGCTCATCACTGATGTGTCTGTCGCAGGCGTTTCTGGCGGGCGCACATTGGACGAGCGCATCCCGCGTGCGTGGGTCGTGCTGTCCCACGCAGGCACAACTCTGGGGGAGAAAGAGGTTGTGGCACGACTTGATGCGTGGGTGCAAGAGCGGCTGAGTCGGTATAAGTGGTTGAGGGGGGGCGTTGGTATCGTGGAGACTGGGTATTTTTCTTGTCAGCGGAAGCTGAGGCGTTAGTTGATTGTGCATTTGGAAGATTCCCAAGACACCAACTGGGAAAGTGTTGAGACGGGTGCTAGTGGAACAGTTTGACAAGGAGGCGAAGGCGAAGTTGTGACTCCCCTTGTATGCAGCAGGGGAAGAAAAATCCATTGAGAATCAGGAGTTTGATTCCGAATGGTGCCAGCTATGCATCCGCCTCCGTGACATACACCCTTTTCATTCTCTGCTCCCAACCCAACTCGCAGCGTAGAGTAGCTTTGATCACAGAGTCCCACGATTATGTCTTGTGTAATTGCAATTTGTGTTCGTCTAGCACTCTGTACTAGAACCATATGGTGCATCGAGCATATTATCTTCCTTGCCAAGCGACTGGATAACTCATTTCACGATAATAATCATGGCGCAATGCTGGCCATTTGAAATAGCCCCATCATGTGCTTGCAATCGGGCCTCATCCTTGTCTTCCTCATCAGATGCGTCATCGCCAGTGGCTCGGAATATGGACACGCTGGGCGGAGAGGAGGGGCATGCTTACTTGCTGCTTCAGCTGTCGTGGCTTGATGTACCAAAGCGACAGCAGAGGAACAAAAATGTGGTGTGGATTGGGAGCATTATCTTGGATAGTGCCAACAGCTATGTCTTTCGCTATGCACCTCTTTTATCCTTTGCTCCTGTATTCATCTTGCAAAGCAGACTTGACCGTCCTTCCACGTTCGGCTTCTGAAGGCGATCACACACAATGCCTCCCGAGAGTTTCAGCCCGGGATAGCGTTTATGCGAATCGATACGTTGACTGCCAACAGCTCTTCAATTCGCTGTCCCATCATGACTTGAACCCGAAGGCGCATTAGACTAATCAACCAGGCAAGCGATTCCTTATGGTCGTCTTTAGACATGCTCGTACACTCATAAGATACGCATGAAAAGGCCACAGCAACCATAAGGTCTTACTGGAGACCATAGCGTAGGTGGCGTGCAACGCTGCAATTTTCTCCATGGACTTGATGCAGACATTTCGTGAGTCGGTTTCTCCTCTGCTCTGGCGTTGTCTATCAGCCCCTCGAAAGGATGCATTTAGACCCCACAGTATGATGCACGCGGTCGATAAACCCATCGTTTAGTGACAACGAGAACGATGGGGTTCTGACCGTGGGCCCTGGGGTGCACAGAGCACAAACACTTGACGTCGGAGAGATTAGTACATCCACCTCATAACCCAGAGCTATGGTAACCTGCACGACGTCCCCCAAAGAACGAAAATTTTCAAGGTGCGTCCGCTGCTCGAGTTCTAAGGCTGGTATCTGCTAACGGTCTTTTCAGGAATCTTATCCCCATCAGCCACCAGCCAGAGTCACTAATGGCGTCAGGGATAACCCCACGTGTCTACATAGAGTGTAACTCTGAAATGATAATAAATATGATTTCTTGAAAAAAATTGACGGAGGTTCAAAAACGCTATGGAGCAGAACATACCCGACCTTGATGCACTTGGAATCGGACCATGGATACTTGGGAGGTGCATCGAGCGCAGTAGGTCTTGCCACCGTCTCGGCTGAGGGTGACCGACATGCTTCAAACACATTAAACGCCATACTAGAAGGAGCGCCACATTGCGTGATCATACAACCATTTCGTACAGTCTCACCCCCTCTTAACTACCTCGACAGACCACTCACGACAACCGCCTTCACCGCTGATGCACCTCAGCTTTACTCCAAACTGGAACATCATCGACGCAGTGTTGCATTGCCTACCAAGTAGCCTATGATCTGGGCCTGCGACGGAATGATCAAAAGAAAGGTATCAGTCATGTCTGCAGCGTATTTAGAAGGGTATCTGGAGAGCTCTAGACTCACGTTTGATTGCCATATTTGCAGGACTCGAGATGTTGATGTGAGCTGACATGTCGCCAGTTCGGCACGCGATGAAGTGCAGAGTCCACGGACTTACGTTGAACTAGCGAGGACTGTGGGGCTGCTGTTGGGCGCATACAGCGAAGGTCAGCCATGAGGGCACCATCCCACCAAATCGATTTAATATACTATTGCCTATGAAGCAATGGAGTTCGCCAAGACGCAAGTTGATCGTTAGGGTGAGATTTAGTTCAGTGTCGCGTGGTAGAAGTGATCTGTTGCAGGGAAATTGTGTGGTCCGATAATGACACAACACACGGGCATTCATAGCTGTGGTCTAGCACGACATGGATGAGAAGATCGACGAACTATCATATAGTTGGGTTGATCTGAAGACATAAAGTTCAGAGGTAAGCTAGCATGTCACCAGGAGTGAGAGGCTGGTAAGAGGAAGCGGGAGCTAGATCTCAGATGTCAGCGCTCAGCCTACTGAGAGTGGCTGGTCTACCTGGCGCGACAAAGTCTTGGGGGCAACGTATTGACTCTTTGAGGTTGGTAAGTATTGGGGCAAGTCTGCCCGGACAGTGCTGGGATCTCGGATGCCCGCTGTACATCCCATTGTCAGCAAATCGTCAGCGCCATCCCGTCAGCTTCCTCCGATCATGGAGCACCCCAGCACCTCCTGCCTTTAGCCATAATCCTACTCGTCTACACCGCCTCTCCGATCAGTGTGCGGAAGGTGTGGGTCCTGGAAGATACGTATCAGACCAGATTTCTGTGTCCAGTGTCTGATCAAATCACATTATACAAGAATCACATGAGAAAAATTCCTTCAAAATTAATATTGGAATTCTGCCCGATCGGGGACAAGTATGTCGGAGACTCCGAGTCGTGACGAAGTCATGCTCATTGGATATTGTCCCCTCGTCAATTGACCCCAATTACTTGGATGCATGGATCCGGTTACGTATTTTCCTAAACTCAACAGCATGCAGTGATGGATGCCTTCACCCTCAAATTTATCGAATTCCGAGTTTCCTCCGTCGAAACCGCGAGAATCATCGTGAAAGAGAAACCCTGGGTCGTCTCGAAACACCATGGCATCCTCGAATATATCATGCTGAAAATACGTCAGTTCATATTGCCAACTAAGATCTCTTGGATATCAATGATCAGTACTTCAGTCGTCATAACCAGTACTTGCTCATGCTCTACACCTTTCCTCGTCGTTATCTGGGTCTTTCTTTGTACAAACCCTCTGCACGAAGGTCTTTTTCCTGCATTCGCTCTTCCTACAATGAGGACTCGGAAGCGGTGAAGGTGCCATGGGGGAAAGGTAGCGAAGAGACCAAGAAGCGCTCGAACTCTAACAAGTGTGTGAACTCTGCAAGCGCCCGTATCCCAGGATTCGGCGTATGGTCTGTCCCTACCTTGACGCAACTCCGCGCAAAAAAAGACTTTTCCTAGCCACTCGAATAAATAATTAGAATGACGAACTCTACCAACACCTCAACCGCTCCCGGTGCTCTACATATCTCTGGTACTCAACTCTCGCATTAACTGAATGATCATGCCCGCTGATTCCCGAATCAACCATCGAACTGGGTAGCCTATCTCTATTGATTTCAGCAAATCGGAAAAGAATGTCGAATCTGCTGAAGCACGGATCGGCGGGTTGTCGAGGTCAATTGAGCGTGGTACGGGAAAGATTTTGCGACAGACGTTTTCGCCACCCATGTAAGGACTTAGAAACCCAGACGAGCGTGCCATCTAAATTGCTATTTGCTCTGATAATAGCCAGCTTTCCCTCTGGGATGATACCTTTTCCTTACGTTTATGGTGAAAGAGAAGATTTCGAAAGATCGGCCATGAAGATATCCATTTCGATCTGGATGAGATACTCCGCACATCTGATGCAGGACAAGGTCAGCGTCTGAGTCATAAATTAGCACGCAGAACAGCCTGCTTCTACCTCCGACACAACACTGGAGCTCCAGCCCACCACTGACGAGATCATTCAGATTTGTCCTCGGTGAGTT